>JACCIY010001399.1:0-46411 GCA_025506505.1 Flaveria sonorensis | reverse complement strand
TATCTGCCGAGTCAGATTCTTCTACAAGACAAAGATTCACTCAAAGCATAACTACAACAAGGCTAACCACACCAAAAGTTGTTGTGCTGGAACCTCAAACTTATCATAGATGAGACCCCAATCATACATTCAAAAGTCCATTTCTAAAGTAGTTAAAATTTATAACAAGAGGTTCCCAAAGAAAAAGATATACTTGTCACTCATGGTGATCAAAGAAAACAAGATGAGAGGGAACCAAGGGAGGGAAGACTGAGAAGATGAGAGTGGCTATAAGAAAATCAGGCAGATATTGAAGTTAGCAAAGTAGAAGATAAAAATCACATGCCTAAGTGTGGGGAAGATAGTCACTTTGCAGAAGATTGTAATACACCCCACTAACCACTCTTTTAAAATTCCAACCCTCAAAAAGTCTACAGCTGCCAAATGACCATCAAAAGACCAATATTCAGCAGAAAAATCACTGGGTGTAAAAATCAAGAAACAATTTAGCACCCATGAATGATCTTGCGAATAAGTTAGCGGTTGCAGATCAAAAGAAAAGAAAGAGTTGGAGAATCCTTCAGCATCTCCAAAAGCTTCAAAGGTCACACCAAAAAGGATGATTCAAAAAAATCAGGGCAAAGCCAAACAAGAATCCTGGAACCAAAAGACATATGTTGAATCCTTAGTTGACCCAAAACCAACTCACACCCTCAGTAGTTACCATTAACTTAAAACTATAAAAAACTAGAAGACCAAGAATAAGCAGTCTGGGTCCCCATTCTCAAACCAAATTGTTTATGTGCAGGATCATTACATGCCACAAAAATAACTTGTGGATGTGGTTAGTGGATGCTCCGACACATGACAGTTGACTGCTAAAAATGGACACACAAGGGGATCAATAGATACACAAGGGGACATCACTGCTAAAAACTAGAAGACCCAAGACTATACACTCTTCATCATGCACCAAGGAAATGGTATGAGACACTCTCACTTTCTCCTAAAAATAGATACACAAGGGGATCAATAGATAAACTCTCTTCATTAAGAAGGTTGATTTGGAATATTATCCTAGTGTAATTTATGTTGATGATATCATCTTTGGGTTTATGAATGAGGGCTTGTGCAAAGCCTTTGAAAGTCTAAAGAGTCAAAATTTGTGATGAGTTCAATAGGAGAACTCACTTTCTTTCTAGGGCTTCAAGTGAAAAAACCTCCGATGGCATTTTCATAAATCAATCTAAGTATGTTCAGGACATCTTAATAAGATTTCAAACTACTAATGCTAAGGCTGCTAAAACCTAACGTCTAAGACTTATTCATTAACTCCCGTTCTTGGGGGGCAAGCAGTTGATCAGTAGCAGTACAGAGCCATCATTGGATCTCTCATGTATCTCACAGCCAGCAGACAGGATATCATGCTTGCCTCATGCCTTTGTTCAAGATTTCAAGCTGCTCGAAAGGTGTCACATCTAATGGTTGCCAAGAGAATTTTGAAGTATGTCAAAGGGGAAACTAAGTTGGGATTATGGTACCCAAAAAGTGCTAACCTCAATCTCTATGGACATACAGATAGTGACTATAGGGGATGCAACATCAACAAAAAGTACCTCAGGAGGATGTCAATTTCTGGGGGAGACTGGTTTCATGGCAATACAAGAAGCAAACTTGTGTCTCTACATCAACTGCTAAAGCAGAATACATTGTTGTATCAAGTTGCTATGCTCAAGTGCTATGGATCTAAACAAACTTAGAGATTATGGAGTAACTTCCATGACCACTCCAATTCACATTGACAACAATAGTGTCATCTCCATCACCAACAACCTTGTTCAGCATTCAAATACAAAGCACATTGACATCAAGTATCATTCCATTAGAGATTGTGCAGAAAAGAAAATCATTAAATTAGTAAAACTCTATACAAATGAACAATATGCAGACTATTCACAAAAGCTTTGATGAATCTTGATTTAAATATCTCATTTCAACTATTGGGGTGATGAACTTTGAATAATAAAATGATTTAAATTAATGATATTTAGAAATCTTAAAAATAAATGCTTTTCTTGATAAAATGGGAAAAACTACATATCTGCTAAAAATCGTAAATCAACATATATATTGGTATTTGTTGAATTTCAGCAGATATCTGGTTATCTACCAAATTAAGCAATTAAGCAGATAACTGGGCAAAGCGGGTATTTTCCGAATGGGAAAAATCGGCAGATAAGGTGAATTCAGCACATGTTTTTTAGAAAGATCAGTAGGTCCCACTTTCATATTCCAATACGTAGTAGCGCCGGATTAGTTACCTGAAAAGTCCGTTTCATCATCTCACGCCGTCGAGAGTTATAGTTACGATGATAAATATTTAAAATTCACATTTTTATTCTCTCCATAACTATTAAAATCGGAGGTTTCCTACCATTTTAGTCTTTAATATTCCTCACAAAGCAAACCCTCAAACCTTCAATCTCTGAAAGTCTACCCAAAATCAACCAACTTTCAATTGCCGCTCAAACCCTAGAATACCGTCCAAACCACAACATCAAGCATTACTTGAATCCATAAGTGATGAGGTCATTGATCCCATTCTAAAATTCTTAAAGAATAGAAATTACTCATTTGCTATCATCATAGACCCAGTGATTTGTCAATCGCACATAAAGGAATTCTGGACCACCTGCTCCATACAAGAGAGCATGGGTAAAGGTCCTCACGGCAACAGTGCAAGGGATGAAGATCACCACATCTGGCTCCATAAATCATCAACATTTGAGGTTGAACAACACAGATGGTGCATCTTTTTCTCAAAGAAGTGGTCAGTACCACCAAGGAGATAAGATATGAAGGACCCTCCCGACACCCACCTTCTCCAAATTTCTTGTATATCACAACTGGAGAATTATCCTCATATCTTCTTGCACTGTTTGTCTAATAAATCTGGAGGATGGGACTACGTACAATTGGATCTAGCAGGGGCTATCTATGGTCTGGTAAAACAGCAGAGTTATGATTTCTCAAACTTCATTTTTCGACATATGTGTAAAAATGTAACTGCTACAAAATTTAAGTTTTTAATGTACCCTAGATTCTTACAAGTAATTTTAAGAAGAAGAATAGGGGATAAACTAAAACTTTATGGAGTAGTTCATGCTTTATGGACTTTAAACAAAGCTATATTTTCAAAGTTCAAAGCAACTCCAATGTCTTTTTCAGGGAAGGTGACTCCCTTATTTGGGCATATGCTTGAGGACACTTAGCTTCAGAGTGACAGAATGGTTACACCCACCATTGTTGATCCCACACCCTCCACTTCAAAGCCAAAATCTCAAAAACACAAGCAAAACCCCTGCATCTTCTACTGAGAAGATGCAGGCCCTAAATCACCTTCTCTTAAAAAGGCAATGAAAGCAAGGGTCCTAGTCAAGTCAAAGGTGTTAGCCACACCTAAGCAAAGATCAAAGAAGAAGGTTTCTCTTCCTTCTTCTGAACAGACCCACACCTAACCTGCTAGCCCTCAATTGGAGTCGCAACACCCTATTAAGAAAACCAAAAGGGATACCCACATAGTTGAGACAACTTCTGAGAAAGAAGTCTCATTATGATCTGGTTCACATCCCGGTCCAATAGACACAGCTCCATTCTCTCCAACACACATGTCTACCACCTAGGATGATGATGTCCCTGTTTCATATCATCATGATCCACTGTCTCCCCTTTTCATACAACATAGATAGTGGAGATAATGTGTTTACTAAACATCTGACATACATCCTTTATCCAAGAGATTGATCCAAGGGAGGAAAGGATCATATGGATGAGGTTGTCTCTACTGCAATCCATCAAATGATCAGCAGGACAGAGACAAATAACAAAGACCTCAACCATCGCAACTCACCTTGAGAATGTCTCCTTGGAGTCATTCCTTGAGGAGAGTAATCAAAGGCACCAAGAAACCATATCTAGTGGTGAGGGTGCAAAGGCTAGGCCTAGTACCTCATCTCCTAATAATTCCACACACTGTGGATGGGGAAGAATGAAACAGATAGATGAATTGATGACCTAAAAACATGACCTTGCACAGAGACTAGTATTCTATAAGAAGATCGGTGTCGAAGACCCGATCAAATAAGAAAATAATTTGCTTGTTTTATGATCCTAAATACCTTAACTAGTTAGGTAAATAGGGTGTCGATCCCACGAGGAGTCCATGGATGGTGTCACACGTAACTGATTCAAAATTACTTACTTACTATTGTCACTAAACTGTAAATTAGAACTAAATGAAATTACCAATAAAAATAATCACTTTTTGAAGCAAGACGAAACTTGGACTTGGTTGAAAACTATTGCGATGAAAAGGGATCACACCCGGTTTCAGGAATGTAAATGAATATATAGCTAATGTTTTACCCAATCTTGAAGTTACATAGACATAACTTGCTTATCACGTATGTTGAAAAGTAATTGCGAACTTGATATCCGATTATGTAAATTAACTAGTAAACTAACTAATGCCACAATCTAGAAACTTTATTTGCAATTACCAATTAATGAAGATAACCTAACTACTACTCAATGGTTAACAATGTAAAACTGATAACTTGATAAGTAATAATCAAATCAACTAACACGAATCTTTAATCAACACATAGTTCAAAACACATAAACGAATAAAAGTTGTTAAACAATCAAGTTTATGTCTTGACTAGGTAAACACATACGCATTCATCATCCAATCACAAACCGTCCACCCAGGGATGATCACGGGTGGTTTAGCCTTGCATCTTCATCATAATCGCTTCAATCTTGTCTTTTTGCATATGAATCCTCGATCACTTGATGATTAGAGAGGGTTTTATGACTCAAAAATGCTCCAAGATTCGTTCTTGAGGTGGGAGTCGTTGTTTTCTTCGAAACCCTAATGTTAGGGTTTAAATAGGTTTTGAAATTTGAAAGAACCCTCAAAATATCGCCCTCGACCGTAACTTACGGCCTATAAGCCGTAGCTTATGGTCTACCTTCATGCAAACGGCCAAACCTCCTATCTTACGGGCTTCACTGACGGACTTAGCACAGGGCCATAAGTTACGGCCTTAGGCCATAGCTTACGGCCTCCCTGCAGTTTGCACAGTTTTCTTTATTTTTAGCACCTTTCAACCCGTAATCTTGGTATCCTTTGTATCCTTCTCAAATAATGTTCGTTAAGCTTCATTTATCCTACATTTCAAACACGCAACAAAGTAATCTGTTCGACATATAAAATATATTAAAACTGCAATATTAACTATACTAAGTGCATGCATATTAACCAATCATCACATCCCCACACTTACCCTTTTGTTTGCCCTCAAACAAACTCTCTTGTACACTTTAACACTAATTACTCAAATGCATCAATAACTCTTAACCTTGTGTGAGTTAAGATCCCAAGGCATACCTGGCTCTAATGTTTATAGTATTCAAGATTGACAACCCAACAAGTAGCCGCTTGTTTGAAATCTTAGGATTACCTAACCAAGCATAATTACCTTCGGTTTCCACACACATGCATTCACCCTCTCATAATGATCACTCCTCTCGGGTTGATTTCTGGACTAGTGATTATATACTAGTATATCTGGAACACTCAAACCAGTAATGCGCATTATTATCATAAGCTCGTATAATAATCATATCTCCATCAACTAACACACTACAATACACAAATCAAGAGGACTTTTACGGGTTGTGCTATTAGGCTAGGGTTAAGGGTATGCAAAAGGATCTAAAGTGGCAAATGGTGAATGAAATCCAATTCAAACATGCTAAATCGAAAAACTACACCTAATGCAACTTGGATCACATTGACCCGAACACACTACAAGAATTCACATCATTTTTGTTGCTTCATACTTTGGTCATTTTAACCTTATATTTTCGCCATTTTTTTTTCATCATTTTTTTTTTTTTTTTTTTTGACAACTTAGACATGTAACAAATGGATTTCACCACGTGGCTTAATTAAAAAGGCTAAAGGTTTAATAGGGTTAATGATGTGGCTCATTCAAATGACACGTTGGGGCTCAAAGGGGCGTCAAAGGGAAAATGTTAGGGTAGGGGAGTCAAATGAAATGGTCTAAACAAAATGGCTATCCTAATGCCTCTATCACGTTTGTGCAAAGTAATGGTTCATGATCTCGACATGTATTAGTTACACGAGTTCTAAAATAGATGCACATTATGGTAAACACTAAATATAATAAGAAAAAGCAACTAAATATATCATGGAAATGCTCAATTAGGCTCAAGTTCTCACGGAAACGAAGGAATGGGTTAAGGATGTGACACATGCATGTTGTCCACTGTCTAGTTCGTTATACTTAACAAGGCAATCCTACTTAATTTTATAGAAACTACCAATTGGGCATACCTTCCTGTCACTTATAGCTAACCATGCCAAGGGATCTCTACCTATACACAAGCAAGTGATATTTAGCGATTTACATTGAGAATTAGGTTTGATGCACAATTATTATTTGTTTTTTTTCTTTTTTTTCAAAATATTTTCAACTTTTCTAAATTTTAAGATTTTAAACACCTCATCCCCACACTTGGGCTACATTGTCCCCAATGTAGAATGCGTTTATTAGGACCTTAGTTCCCCCAAGTGCAAAGTTAAATCCCTTATAATTGTGTTTGCATACTGAGACTCGACATTAACTAAATGCAAATTAACACATTCCAAAACAACAAGTTTGTTACGCCACCAAGTACATAGAAGAAAACGACCAGTCCACATAACACAACTAAAGACAAGAAGTGACAACTTAAACATCATAATAGCATAAGTTCAGAGAAAAGCACGTGGACCTAATCTCATGTGATCAGAGAATGCAAGATCATCCATCATATGATGGTCGGGGGTATGGCTGACCAAACATGCTCTCATACAAACTCCGCTGGAGTTCCTCATGTCATATGGGTCGGATTGAGTAGAACTACCATGTGCTTGACCCATGTTAGTGTCATATGGCACCCATTCTGATGGAGTTGATTGAGGGTAATGGGGCATCAGATGGCTTTGCGCATATGGAACAAGATCAGGAGATCGCCAGTCAGTCGGGTGAGGCCTCTCGGTGTATGGCAGACCCTGCTGGAAGTCGTGATAATGTCAAATCTGTTCATGATATCTGAAGTCTTCATTCCGGTAGAGCTCTTGAGTATACATCATTGTTCGCCTGTTCCTCCGATTTTCTTCAATTTCCTGCGTTTGCCTGTCAAACATAATTTGCTCACAGTCAGTCCATCGATTAAAACAGTGGGCACGCTTGTGCTATTGCGTTCCCATCACTACGTTGATGAGGTCTCCAGTCCTCACGAGGCACATCCTCCGCTGCCGCGGCTGTCGGCTCCACTCGATCTTCTTCCTCAGCATCTTCTTTCAATACCTCCATGCATCGCCCACTTTTTCTATCGGTCAACCGGTAAACACGTGCGGTCTCTTGATACAACCATTCTGTAGCTGCTAATGTATCTAGGCGGAATGGTACCTGCTTAAATTTTGAGGTTTCACTCTACGGGGCAACACATTAGCCCTTTTTAGCAATTTGGAGAGCAGTCGACAATGTGGAACAGATTTCCTATCAGCTTTTCTCTAGGTTCCCACACATTCCACAAGATAAGATGACGGGCTGATAGGACGGGTGTTCCCGTCACAAGAGCATGCAAAATCATCACTTCATACAATCTAACTAACCCTTTTATCACCTAGTCGGGGCATTACATTCTGGTTTAAAAATTCATAAGTAACTTGGGTAATGGTTTGAGATGTTGCCGACGTAGAGGCCATCTTGCTACATCTTTGCCTTGAGGCACAACAAACAGTTCTCTGATCATATCTCTCCATGTGTCTTCATTGGCTTTCTTACAAGCTAGTAATGCATCGGAGGGATACTCATATGGTTCATCATCTTCGGCCCCCGTGTCGAAGTTGGCTATTCTACTCAAGGTCTCAAATGATAATGTTACGGGTTTGCCATTGACCTTTCCTACTAACTCTATTGTCTCTGGTGGGTTGTTGCCTGGCTTCTTTTGAAGTGTTGACATCCACTCTATAATTGCATCCATGTAAATGTCATCGCTCCCATCATTGTTAAAAGTCATGTGTTCTTCCCATCCCAATCTTGTAAAGCAATCAGTAATCCCGAATTTGTCAAAATGATCTTGATTAATTTGCCTCTCACAGATCATGAGGGATTGAAGTGACCCTTTAATGTCCCTCATCTTCTTATGATACAGTAAAGGTTGAATTTCTTCTGCAAATGAGGATAAACGTCTACTTTTTCTCCACTTGGGTAATCCATCCTCATCATATTCTTCCTCATCTCCAGACTCTTCTTCTTCCTCCATATCAGTGTCTCTTCCTCAGTCCTAGGTGGATCCGATTGGGAAACTTCCTCCTTTAGTGCCTGATGTCGAAGCAACCGCTTTCCCTTTACCTTTTTGGTTATTACCTGCCATCGATCCTGCAATCAAACAATGATTAAGTTACTTATCAGTAATTAACGTGTATGATAGTTTATGATGTCGTTAGTGATAATCTTTTACATGCTTCTTTTACTTGTTGAAAAAGGAGTTTAAATCTTAAACAAAGATACCAATTCCATCAAAGAAAAGTGGCATATATCTTATTACTACTCATTGTGTTTGTAATCATCATAATTCTCAACATAACACATTCTTGCAGCATGAACTAAGTGACCAACCTGGATACCATTTCACCCTTTGACTATCGACATTAACCATTCAAGGTTCTCCCATTATACACATAGAACATGCCAATTCGAAAGATCTAACGATAATAACACCTACAAGTAACCCTTAACCCAAAATCTTCCCCACACTTGAATCTTACTACCACATTGATATCAACCATTCGTTAATTTCTACAAATTAATGTAAAACCTGTGATATGTCCCAAGCAACCTAGTTGTACTAACATCATGTAATTCATGGTTTCAACAACGCAAAACATGCCATGTTCCTGATAAATTACTCAATAATCATCATAAGTAAGTGAGTACCTTCAATGATAAGCGGAAATCATTAAATAACATACCTTGTTGTTGTTAAAGTGATGTCTACAAAGAAAAATGCAACCTTGACAACAATGTCACCAAAACCCCCAAAACTCTCGAGTCCTCTTGTACTAGATCTAACAAACGACCATGAATTGGAGAAAACTACACCATGGGTTGTGTTTGTCTCGAGAAATTAACCCAGATGCATATGAATTTCGTATGTTTTGATGAAGAATTGAAGAAGTTATGTGAGGGGGAAGAACTAGGGTTCTTGAGTGTTTTTGAGAAGGAAGGTGAAGGTGGATGAGTAAACTGAGATTTTGGTGGTGGATTGGAGTTAAAAACAAAAGGGGTTTGTGGAAATTGGGATTGGGTCGGGTTTTTATGTAATAATGCGGTCAAGATGTGCCCAGCCTCGACAGGCCGTAAGTTACGGCCTAAGGCCATAGCTTACGGTCTCTTGTGTTATGCTGAGACCGTTTGTGGTGACCGTAAGGCAGAAGCTTGGACCGTCCGCATTGGCATAGACCGTAGCTTACGGCATAGGCCGTAAGTTACGCCCCCCCCCCCTTTTTTTTTTTTTTTGACTTGTAAATGTATAAAAAAAAGTATGACCATAAAAAAAGCATGAAACTATTTGAAAAACTAATTATCGTTCTTTTGTTATTTTAGTCGGCAAAAACATTGCCACTCCCCTCACTAATTGTGCATTGCCCTCAATCGCACCTATATTTACCTGAAAATCCAAAGACTTCCACCTGCTGATTAGTATGCATCCAAAGACTGAAACGCAAGACATACCAACTACACAAATACAAAGACACAATAATTGACGAATCTAAAATAAAATTCCGAAACTCACTTTCGTAGGACTCACGGTTGCATTTAGCATATGCAACAAGCCTTTTAAACCTCTCGGTAGGCCCGAGCGGACGAGTTAAGTCTCGTGAGGGTTTCTAGTGAACATACCCACAAAGTTCTCCGAGTTGCCTCTCGGAAAGCGCTAAGTTTTAGGTCTTCAGCCAGACCGTACCTGATATACTAGTTTGTCGCATATGTTGGTGAATCCACAAGGAATTTCACCGAATCCATTTGTACCTTGTTGATGTCAGTCGCCTCCAAATATGGTTTCAATCTATGACCATTCACCACACGCCTTGTATGATCTTTCAGATCTTCAATTTCAATATCTCCAAATGGCCAACTCGTGTAACAATAAACGGGCCTGTACATTTGCTTTTAAGTTTGCCTGGAAAGAATTTAAGTTTGGAATTGTACAGCCACACCTTCTGGTCTACTTCAAACAATTTCCTTCGGATTTTGGCATCGTGAACAGCTTTCATTCTGTCTGTATACACCGATGCACAATCAAATGCTTCGTTCCTTAATTCTTCCAATTCACACAGCTGCAACTTTCTCTCCTTACCTGCAGTTTCATAATCCATGTTGACAACTTTCACTGCCCACAATGCACGGTGAGCTAACTCGACAGGTAAATGGCAACCTTTCCCATAAACCAAGCGATATGGTATGGTTCCAATAGGTGTTTTGGAAAGCGGTTCGGTATGCCCATAAAGCATCATTTAAATGTAAAGACCAATCCTTTCGGTCGGTTCTTACCGTCTTTTGCAAAATCTCTTTAATTTGCCTATTCGAAACCTCAACCTGACCACTTGTTTGTGGGTGGTATGGTGTTGCGACTCGATGATTTACACCATACCATTTGACAACTTTCCAAAGTTAAAGTTTTTAAAATGAGACCCCCCATCACTTATGATCACACGAGGGATGCCAAATCTTGAGAAAATATTGGTTTGTACAAATTTAAACAACAGTATGGTTGTTTTTTTAGTAGCAATGGCCTCAATCCACTTAGACACGTAATCCACTGCTACTAAAATATAATAATTGCCATGTGAATTCGGGAGTGGTCCCATGAAATCAATCCCCCAAACGTCAAAAATGTCAACCACGAGGATTGGTTTCATGGGCATCTCATCCCGTTTGGAGATACTACCAAGTTGCTGGCATCTTAAACATTGTTTAGCATAAATTAAAGCATCTTTAAAAATTGTGGGCCAGAATAACCCGCAAGATAGAATCTTATGCCCGGTCTTGTGACCACTAAAATGTCCTCCACATGCAGACGAATGGGTTAGTGTCAACACTTTTTGCACTTCCTCTTCTGGCACACATCTTCTGATAATCTGATCAGCACCAACTTTAAAAAGGTCCGGTTCATCCCAAATGTAATGCTTTGCTTGAGCTAGAAATTGTTGTCTTTTCCTCTTTGACCAATGATCTGGAACTATACCTGCAGCTAACTAATTAACTATGTTAGCAAACCATGGTAAAGTGGAGATTGTTAATAGTTGCTCATCAGGAAATGTTTCGTTTATCGCTTTAGTATCATCCGCTTCCATAACAATTCTGGATAGATGATCAGCCACAACATTCTCACACCCCTTCTTATCCGTATCTCCAAATCAAACTCTTGTAATAGCAAGACCCATCGAATCAACCTTGGCTTGGCATCCTTCTTCTCCATCAAATACTTCACTGCACTATGGTCTGATATATAATGACTTTGCTTCCCCAAATATACGACCTGAACTTATCAAGAGCATATACCACTGCAAGCAATTCTTTTTAAGTAGTCGTGTAATTCAATTGAGCACCATCTAATGTCTTACTATCATAATAAATTGCCACGGTTTCTTGTCTACCCGTTGCCCCAATACAGCCCTCGATTGCAAAATCACTAGCATCACACATAATTTCAAATGGTAATGACCAATTTGGTGCTTGCAGAATCGGGGCTTCAACCAATTTTCTTTAAGTGTTGTAAAAGCTTTTAAACATTCTTCATCAAAAACAAAGGGCACATCTTTTATTAGCAATTACATAATGGTTTGGTGATTGTGCTAAATCCCTTTATAAATCTCCTATAAAATCCCGCATGACCCAAGAATGAACGTATGCCTTTGACATTCGTGGGGGAGGTAAAGTTGAAATTACTTTGATTTTTGCATGATCAACCACTATCCCACATTTAGAAATGACATGTCCTAGAACAATACCCTCTTGAACCATAAAATGACTTTTTTCCCAACTTAAAACCAAATTTGTTTCGACACATCGCTTCAATACTTTGGTTAATTGTATGAGACAACTGTCAAACGATGGACCAAATATTGAAAAGTCATCCATGAAAATCTCCAAAGACTCCCCAACCATATCTGAAAAGATACTCATCATACACCTTTGAAAGGTGGCTGGGGCGTTACAAAGTCCAAATGGCATTCGCCTAAACGCGAAAGTACCATATGGACACTTAAATGTTGTCTTTTGTTGATCATAGGATGAATGGCAATTTGATTATACCCTGAGTAACCATCTAAAAAGCAATAAAACTTCTGACCTGCTAGCTTCTCAACTATTTGAGCTATGAAAGGGAGCGGGAAGTGATCTTTAGAGGTAGCCACGTTTAACTTTTTATAATCGATGCATACCCGCCACCCGGTAACAGGTCGGGTAGCAACATGCTCACCTTGTGCATCTTTAACAATTTGGATGCCCGATTTCTTGGGCACCGTCTGTGTCGGACTTACCCATGTGCTATCGGAAATAGGGTAAATGATTCCGGATCTAACCATTTTAACACCTCTTTCTTGACAACTTCCCTCATATTAGGATTGAGCCTTCTTTGTGTGTCACGTGTGGGTTTTGCATCTGCATTAGTAATAATTTTATGCATAACAATTGATGGACTAATACCTTTCAAATCCGCTATGGTCCATCCAACTGCCGCCTTGTGCTCTTCTAATACCCTCAACAGTGCTTCCTCTTAATCATTCTCTAAATCTGATGCAATTATCACTGGTAATGTTTGGTCTTTTCCAAGGAATGCATACTTTAAATGCTTTGGCAACTCCTTGAGTTCCATAATTGGGGAACTTTCTAACGATGGTTTCAGCTTTGAGTCAATTTGCTTTTCTTGCTTCCTCCAGCTGTCGCATAACTTCAGCACCTTCCCTGTCACATAAAACACGCGTCTCCTTGGTGCTATCCTCATTTCATGAGGATCACACCCGTCAATAATGTCTGCCATAAAGCATTCATTACTAACCGGAGAATTAGATGTATTTTCATAAACATTGACTCTTAACTTACGGTTTCCAAATGTCATGTCGACTGTTCCATTTCTACAGTTAATTTGGGCATTTGCGGTTGCTAAGAACGGCCGGCCAAGAATGATGTTAGATTGTTTGTTATTATCAATAGCTGCGTAATCAAGAACCAAGAAATCGACAGGATAGTAAAAATCTTCCACCTTTACAATTACATCGGTTACTATTCCACGAGGGAGTTTAAGAGTAAGATCAGCCAAAACCATGGTGGTTTTGGCTTTTTGAAGTGGACCAAAGTCATATTGGTCATATAAACTCCCTGGAAGGATACTAACACTGGCTCCGAGATCCAACAATGCCCTAGCCATTTTAAAGTCACCCACTTGAATGGGAATAACCGGCGCTCCTGGATCCCAAAGCTTTGGTGGAAGGGCACCTGATAGAATGGCACTCACATTTGCGGGCACATCAAGTTGTCTTAGGAAACTTATGGTTTCTTTTCTGAGTGCACATATCTTTCAAGTACTTTGCATAAGCAGGAACCTGTTTAATTGCATCTAAAAGAGGTAGATTGATTTTAACTTGTTTGAAAACTTCCTATATTTCTTCTTGTTATGGCCTCTTTTATTGATAGATGAAGCTTTCACCGGATCAATTAAAGCTGCTAGATAAGGAATGGTATTAGCCTCCACACCTTTATCCTTGTTTTCCTTTAGTTCATCATTTAAAACCAGTTTAGTGTTTTCTGAAAAGGTTACTTTCTTTAATGGTTTTAGACACAACAGTTTCATGCTCATCATCACTATTTACACTTTCATCAACATCCTCCACCACTCCTTCTACAAAGGTGGTGGAGGGATGACTTTGTTGTCATATCCTTACCATTACGTAGAGTACTTACCTGATTGACATGATGTTTCCCATTAGAGTTTGTTGTTGTGGGTTCATTGTTGTATCACTTGGTAATTTGCCCGGGTTCTTTCTAATTTGAGCAATATCTTGTGCAAGTTGTCCCACTTGTTTGTTCAATGCTTCATATGCTTTATCTCTTATTTCATTCTCCTTCTTATTTTCCTTCATCATGTTCATAAGTGCATCCAACTTTGAGTTTATAGAATCATCATTACTTAACTTCCCGTTTGATTACCTTGGTAATTCTTAGATGAGCTGCTTTGTTGACCACCTTGATTGTAGCCACTTTGATTGTAGGAATTTCTTTGAGAGCTACCCTGATAATTCCCTTGTTGGTGTTTGGATACGGCTGATTACCTTGATTGTAACCTTGAAAGTTTGGTTCATTTGGTTAGTAGCATTTCCATACCTGAAATTAGGATGATTCCTCAATCTGGGGTGATAAGTATTGGAGTTCATATCAAACTGCTTTCTCTCTCCATATATTGATTCACTTCTTCATGTTGTCCCAGCAACAATGGACAATCTGCATTTAAATGCCCCAATTCCCCATATTCATTACACACATCAAATCCAACTGAAGCTACATCTTTGGCTCCCCCACGTCCCAGCTTGGCCAATTGCCTTTCCAAAGAAGCAATTCTTTCTTTAGTCTCATGGTCAATGGTAGTTGATCTTGCTGGAGCAGGCTTTGACCTTCTGCTAGCCGAAGCTTGAGCCTTGGAGTTCTTGCACATTCTTTCTAAAAACTCCCAATCCATGTCTTCATGATTAGATAAGAACGTACCGTTACTTGTGGAGTACAAATATTTTCTTTCCTCCGGTGTTAATCCATCTGAAAATGCCTTAATCAATTCCCACCTTTCAATGCCATGATGAGGGCACATGCGGATCAACTCTTTGAATCTTGTAAACGCCTCACGAAATTGTTAACCCACTTGTTGTTGAAAGGATCGAATGGCATCTCTTGCGTCACTAGTCTTCCCCATAGAATAGTATTCTTCAAGAAAAACCCTTTGCATCTCTTGCCAGGTATGGATGCTGTTATCAGGTAGTGTGAGAAACCATTGCTTAGCTCTATCTTTCAAGGTGAATTGAAACAGTCTCAGTCTCACTTCATCTTGTGTAAAGTGATTTCCACTGATAGTGCTACATATTGCATCAAATTCAGCAAGATGTACATATGGTTCTTCTGTTGCAGTACCTCTAAACGCGGAAGAATAGTGAGATAGTGAGGGCGTACGTCAAAGATCTTCCTCTACGATTTGGAGGTGCAATAGGATTCGGGTTTTCAGAAATAGCTGGTCTGAAATGACTATCCACGCCTTGTACAGGAGCTCTCTGAGGTCTTCTTTGTTGGTTGACATTATGATTATTAACCCCACCCCGTTGTTGATTGATAGGTGGTGCATTCCACCCGTATTGGTTATTTCTCCAATTGTGGTTTCCATTATATCCATCACCTCCACCAAAATGTCCATCCCAATTGTTATAATTTGCATCATTATATGGTTCTTCATTATTATTCCACTCATCTTCATAATCTTCATCACCCGTGTGAACACTATGCATGCTCACATGATCAAAATCGTTTCCTTGATTGAGGTTGTTTTGGTTCAGGTTATTGTTGGGTGGTGTTGATTTAGGTTATTGTTGTTGTTGCGGTTGTTATTTGGTGGTGGGGGTGGATTTGGATTTTGGTTTTGGTTATTAGGGTTCATGGGTGGGTTTTGGTTCGGAGCTACATTTCCTCCTTGTGAAACATTTAACGGTTCCATCTCTATTGACTGAGATGAACTAGAAGCTGCTTGTTCAATAGCACGAGAAATTGGTGGCACTGGAATTCCCGTTCTATGCAAAACACGATTTTCTCTTGCTGATCTCTCAATCTCTGGATCAAAAACAAGAGGTGTTTCCGACCCGAATAACGCGTATGCATGCACCCTGTCACCAGCACACTGAAACACACCAAGCGTAACAAAGAACAGAAAGAGTAAACAAAGCACTACGCAAAACACACAAAAAAAATTAAGAAAAATAAAAAACTAAAGCAATCAATTAAACTAAACACCAAGCGCACAGTCTCCTCGGCAACGGCGCCAAAATTTGATCGGTGTCGAAGACCCAATCAAATAAGAAAAGAATTTTGTTTGTTTTATGATTCCTAAATATCTCAACTAGTTAGGGTAAATAGGGTGTCGATCCCACGAGGAGTCCGTGGATGGTGTCACGCGTAACTGATTCAAATTTACTTACTTACTATTGTCACTAAACTGTAATTTAGAAATAAATGAAATTATCAATAAAAATAATCACTTTATGAAGCAAGATGAAACTTGGACTTGGTTGAAAACTATTGCGATAAAAAGGGATCACACCCGGGTTTCAGGAATGTAAATGAATATATAGCTATGTTTTTACCCAATCTTGAAGTTACATAGACATAACTTGCTTATCACGAATGTTGAAAAGTAATTGCGAACTTGATATCCGATTATGTAAATTAACTAGTAAACTAACTAATTCCACAATCTAGAAACTTTATTTACAATTACCAATTAATGAAGATAACCTAATTAATACTCAATGGTTAACAATGTAAAACTAATAACTTGATAAGTAATAATCAAATCAACGAACACGAATCTTTAATCAACACATAGTTCAAAACACATAAACGAATAAAAGTTATTAAACATTCAAAGTTTATGTCTTGACTAGGTAAACACATATGCACGCATCATCCAATCACAACCGTCCACCCAGGGATGATCACGGGTCGTTTAGCCTTGCATCTTCATCATAATCGCTTCAATCTTGTCTTTTTGCATACGAATCCTCGATCACTTGATGATTAGAGAGGGTTTTTATGACTCAAAAATGCTCCAAGATTCGTTCTTGAGGTTAGGAGTCAGTGTTTTCTTCGAAACCCTAATGTTAGGGTTTAAATAGGTTTTGAAATTTGAAACAACCCTCAAAATATCACCCTCGACCGTAACTTACGACCTATAGGACATAGCTTACGGTCTACCTTCACCCAGACGGCCAAACTTCCTATCTTACGGGTTCGCAGACGGACTTAGCACAGGGCCGTAAGTTACGGCCTTAGGCCGTAGCTTACGGCCTCCCTTCAGTTTGCACAGTTTTCTTTATTTTCAACACCTTTCAATCCGTAATCTTGGTATCCTTTGTATCCTTCTCAAATAATGCCCGTTAAGCTTCATTTATCCTACATTTCAAACACGCAACAAAGTATATTGTTCGACATATAAAATATATTAAAACTGCAATATTAACTATACTAAGTGCATGCATATTAACCAATCATCAGTTATGCTGAAGAAGCAAAAGTTCTCAAATTGAGAACTGTCTATTGAAAGCTTCAGAAAATAGAGTACTTGAGTTGGAAACTCAACTCAAAACTCTACAGCAACAAGCTAAAAGAGTTGTAACCCTTGAAGAACAACTCAAAACTTTTCAGCAACCTACTGCAAGGCAATGGATCTTGAAAACAAAGTTGAACACCTACTAGAGACCATTGACCTTCAAAACTCCATCATCCTGAGCCTTCAACTTTCAGCATCACAAGAACCTTTGGATGTGCCTTCCTCCATCAATCTGGTATCATCTGGAATCTTAGATGGTGCTACTAAAAAAGGGGAAGATGAGCCCAATGAAGCTGAAGATATTCTTCAGAGACTAGCTACTCAAGTTATTCATGCAACACAACCAATCTCATTCTCTTCACAATGGACTGACTAGTATGAGCCTTTATCAAAAGCTAAAGTCAACCTGAATAAGCTTCTTGATAAGTATGGCTATGATAGTGAAGAGAAAAAAGAAATTGAAGCCAGGAGGGTAATGAGGAGGATGAACCAAAAGGTTCTACTTTGGAAGAGGAAGATGGCCATGATAAAGAGATACAAAAATTCTTCTTTACTCTCTCTAAAAAGAAAAAGAAATTATAAGGAATCATCAAGAGAGAGATAGTGCTAGGACTTAAAGCCTTTAAAGAAGAAGCACCACTTCTAAAAGTGCTCTTAAAAGCTGCTAAAGCACTAAAGAAATCAGGTGCTCATGTAACTGCTAAAAGTACCATACAATACACTTCTTAGGCAGATGTGTCCTTAGAAAAGATGGTGGTTTACAAAAAGAGGCACCCAGACGATAGATGATGCTATGGAAAGACATGGGGTGACCTTTGAGGGTGAGCCTACCCAACTTCATAAGGATTCACCTAAGTCTGAACTCAAAAAATCAATAGAGGTGATATTTGGTCAACTGGAAGTTGAAACTGAAGCCTTAGTTAACTCTGAGGTGAATGTTGATACTAATGGGCTTGAAATCACTCATGTTGCTGAGAGAGCTCAGACCACTACCAATGATCCCAAGTCAGCTGGTGAGACATCAGGTGTAATTCCTAATCCTTCGACAGCAGACTTACTGAAGTCTGTACCTCTGACAAAGGTAAGAAACCTATGATGGCTGAAGAGGAAATAGAGATCGAATAACATAAATCAAAGGCTAGATTTTTGATGACTAAAAAAGGTGGAGTTGTTCCCATAAAAGGTTGAGAAGATGTGATAGTTCAGAAGGCAGGCGGATCTAAAGAATCCTCAGTGAAAAAGAATATCATTGCACTAATCAAGAGTGCAAAGGATTCAAGAGCTGTAAGAACAACATCTAGAGAATTCAACCGTGGAGGTGAACCCAGTAGAAAAATCTCAAAAGGTCCACCTAGATCAAAGACCAAAGCTGTCAGTTAGGTGTTATCTAAGTCATCCAGGCCATCTGCTGAATTCATCCAGAGAACAGCAACTCAGCAGGCTTTAATAGCTATAACTGCCAAACCCAGTCCTGTGATCCCATCTGAGAAGAAAGAAAAGAAAGATGAAGAAAAATATCTCCTAGCAGCTTAACTTGAATTGAAAGGATACAATTTTGATAAGACCATGGAGTCGAGAACTGCTGAGATCAAGTCTAAGTTGATATCTACAACACATGCTGAAATGGAGAAAGCAGCTAAGTCAACTAGGAGAAAGAGGGCTGAATCAGAAAAAAAGAAATATGAAAGAGTTCAACAAGAGGTTAGGGATAAGCACCAGATGAAGCAGTTCCTCAAATACTATGGTTTCTCAAATAGACTAGTAGGACCTATGAGTATGTCAACTCTTAATCTGAACATCATAAGAATCAATAAAAAAAGTTGCTACTGGAGAGCTCTCAAAGCTTGAACAAGCCAGAGAGAAATTGGAGAGACAACAGGCCAGTCAAAGAAAGTTACTCAGAAGTCTACCCATTTGCCGACTAGGCCTCCAGCATCCCCTAACTCTTCATCAACTGTCTCTGATGATAAGAAGCCCATCTTTTCAATCCTTGCAAAGAAGACAAAAGCTCCAAAGAAAGTAATTAAAGCAAGGATTGTTGATCATTATGTAGAGGAGAAGATACTCCAAGGAACCAAAGTGTTGGCAGCTGGGTATCTTACTAAGATGAAGAAATTTGCTGTCATGAAGGCTAATGGACAGATCATTTACTATGACCATAAGAATGTGGTACTTGATCTGCCCCTTGAATTTTAGAGCAAGTTGCTAAGTACTTTAGCATTTTTGGATGAAAGAATGACAAGTCCAAATGCTAATGCATAAAGTACTAACCTTAGTCAAAACTAATACCGGTGAAGAAGTTCTTGAAACTCCACTATCAGCACATGATCCCATAATGGAGTAGGAATATGATCAAAAGAAGAACTTCTACTTTATAACCAGATCAGCAGCTAGAAGAGTAGCTTACTTAAGAACCAACTGGTTTGCTTCAACCGGTTTGAGATAGCTGACTTAACCAAACTACGACTAAGGAACCCAAGAAATGACTCTGAGGCAAGGGAAGTGGAAAGTTTTTTATGAGGATCTACAACTCCCACCTAGAAAGATCAAGGCAGGCTTCAGAAGAAAGAAAAAAGAAAGAAGAATCTGAAGCTTCCAAATCCTCTTCACCAGCCAAACCCAGCAACCAACCAATCTCACTTCCTCATACTTAACCACATACCTAAAGCATTGAACATGGTTCTCCAAAAGTCCAACCATCTTCTAAAACAGCCAAATCCCCTACCCAGAGCCAATCTGAAGAGTCAGCAAATGAAGTGATCATCACTAATGTTGCTGATAGAATGAGACATGGTTGGAGCATCTGGAAGAAGAAGAAGAAGAACTCTCAGAATCTAAGGAAGAAGAAGACTCAAAAATAATGATAAAATCATCAAATGAAATTATGACTTTAAAACTGAGAGGTTCTCCATTGAAAGGAAGAATAAGGCAAAATATTTGTTCCTATATGAACTAGATGTTCTGAAGCTCAACCTTGAAGATTTGAAGACTATGCATAAGTTGATCTCTGAAAATGAAGACATGCCAGACAGATACAAGTGCATGGCTACTATTCAAAAGATCAAGTTTAGCAACAAGGCTGAGCAAAGGAAAGAAGAAGAAGAAGCTCTGCATGTACTCAACTAAGCATTCATGATCCCATCATTCATTGGAGTTACAATTCCTCAACCAACACCTTCAGTCTCACATATACTGGTGCTGGCAAAGTTGAAGTTAAAGAGTATGACTTGTTCAGGATCTCTTGGCAAACATAAAGGACCTGGTGAGTCTACCTCTTGACAACCCCTCAAAGATAGTATAGGATACATGTATAAGCTTCAACTGCTAAGAATGCTTAAAGGTTAAAGATAGAGTTTTGGTAGCATCATCCTAGGGGGGAATTTGTTGAAGTATGAAGGATAAAACTACCAAAAACTCAGGATTTCAGCATTGGCCATTAACTGTCAAAAATAATCCATATCACCACCATGGTCAGAATCATCATCATCATCAGACTTCTTCTTACCTTTTATATCATCCTTACCCTCATCACGACCATTATCATCGTCATCATCATTCTCATCATCATCATCATAATCAACCTCATCAAGTCCATCATCTTCATCAATAACTTGAGAACTCAGAATCACATACTCTGGAGTGACAATCACCTCAACAGAAGCTTGTGTCAAGCATTGATCATCAATAACCACATCAGTCTTTGTTATAATAGGCTCTGGATCTACAGTAAAGTCTCGATTTGCTGTATTTGTATAATTGGTTCTTGATCAGTAGTTTGTTGTCTATTACATTCTCCATGTTCTATATTTCTGACTCATTCTAGCTGACTAGTTTGGACCGTAGACTGAGCTGTAAAGGCTTTGTACTGATTATCCACCATCTGAACATAATCATATAAGACTTGCATCTAATGCTCCAAAGTCTTTATCTATGTCTCTTTCAAATGAGATTCTAACTTAAGCATCTCTATTTCTTTAGTCTTTTCTAATACTTCTCTCTCCAACAGACTAACTTTTTGTTCTAATGTTGCAGGAGTGATATGCGGAGAATCTGATGAAGTTCCATCTTGTCATCTTTGCTCAGGAGGAGTGTTGATGAGATGTTCAACATCAAAAGTAATGTTATCATCTTGGCTTCTTGGTGGTGTAGACCGGATGTTAACATTATATGAAAAGGAGTCTCAGTTACTGAACTGGTTTTAGTCATGATAACTAGAATTTCCTGAGTCATAGTTTAACTGACGCTCCCTTCCTCAACTGTTACCGGAATCTCTTGCTTGGTAAAGCAATAGTCATTGGAGTTCGAGGCTTTCTAAAGGTAACACCTCTCCCTCCTCCTCTACCACTTCCATGACTTTTAGCAATCACTTTCTTTCATGCAATAATCTTCTTTATCTTTTTAGTGTTAGAAGAGTCTTTTGGAATGTAATCCATATCAGCTTCTTTAGCAGTTCTCTTTACTAGTGTGATAGACTCTTTTAGCCTCTCTTCTTGAATGTTAGGCACTTTTTCTATTTCATCATTGGTCATCTCAAAATAAGAGCAGTCATCTAACCATCTATCAAATTCTTCATTAGAAGTAAGTTCTCTCTTAGGAGCTTAACTTCCTAGAGCATTATCAGGAGTTCTAGATGAAGTACCAACTATTTTAGAATGATAATGTTACTCTACTTGTTGTTGCTGTTGTAAAGGTGGTGGATCATCTGAAAATCTTCTAAGTTTGGCAAAGTGATCACCCTTCCATGCATTGCCTTGCGTTCCCATTAGATAAGTAAAGATATCCTTCTTTATAAGCATCACCGAATATGTAGCGGTACCAATATTAGCTAACTCTGGATAAGCAGCATTCACTATTAGTTGTATAAATCTTGGACACATAATGAACTTCTTCCTTACTGCTGTAGTCATATTCTTCTACATTTCAGCAAATATATCTTTGGAAATGTTGTATGGAAGATCATCAACCATAGACACTAACAGAGAACCAAAAATAGCACTTAAACTATCCAAGCCAGCTTTCAGATTACTTAAGCAATGAACCACTACATGAAAAAGATAGTTCTAGAATAGTGGTAAATGCTTCTGCTCTAGAGATGGATATCTATGATCATATCCCATTCTCTTCAGACAAGCTCTTGCAACCTCATCATCAATCTTTAAAGCTGAATTGGCTTGATCTCCCAACTAAAATACCCAGTCAATGATATTAGCATTGATCACTAATCATTTTCCCTTCATAGTTTCCATAAAGCATTGATTGCATTCTTCAACTCTTTCATTAGCTGCAGAATTCCAGAAGTCATTGATGAATTTTGAATAGATAGTTGGGTTGGCTGTGATAGCATAATAGACTTAAGATGTCTTCAATCCTTCAATGATCGATCTGAATATAGCCTTATCTACAGCAACTTCTCCAAATATGCAACTGCATTATAATTTTAATTAAAAACCATTGATCTAGCCATCTACAAAATAAAGAATGCTTGTAATTGGAAACAAATTCATCAAAGTCTAATTTTGGTAAAACATAATAAAATTTTGAACTCATCGCAGGAAAAGTAGGTTATCGCACGCAATAACTTATAGTGATCGCGTGTGACTTTCTGAGATGACAAGTCAACTCATCGCATGACAGTCAAACCTATCACGTGCGCTAATTTTCAATTTTAGAATCTCTCACTTCTATTCATCTTCTACACAACTTTTTGTGTGCGAAAGCTTCAAGTACCAATTCAAAAATTCGACAATTTTAACGAGTTTTGACCATTATTGAGGGTTTCTTATGTGTCGATTAGTCATTATTTAAGTACATTTAAGTCCAATTTGTCCAACTTTCGATTCAAACTTAAAACACTAAATCGGTTCAAGTTCAAACTCGGTTAAAATAACACGAATCAAGGATATACCTGTATACACACACTCAACACACCAAAATGATTAAGAAATCAATATCAATTGTTCACAATAGCACGAATGCAAGAAAAAAACTTTAGAAAGAGTTTGAATGTGGATGTGACACGATTAATGAATATGTTGTGTAAGCGTTGAACTTATATAACATCTTATGTTGTCGCTCGAGAAGTCTAAACTCGCACACACAGAGTTCTCGCGTGCGAAAACTTTAAATTCATTTTTTTTTAAATTTTCAAACTTTTTAATTCATTTTCAAATTGTTGATTATAAACATCTTCTAGCTGTATTATAATAAGACTGGCTAAGTTGATTACCAATATAATTGTCCCTTTTAAACTCAATCTTCATTCTTTACTAAGACAAATATGTTGTGATTTTATCATGTTTGAATTAATTGTATGATGTCAATAGATTCCATAACCAAAATTCTATAGAACTCCTATTCAGCTTCAAGACACTTTTAAGATTTTAAATCACCCTAATTTCACTTAAACCTTCCACTTCTGATCTGTAATTTCATATTTATGAAATTTTCTAAAATAACTATTTGAGCATAACTAGTCTGAGAGATGTTTATGAACACGGAATATTAACAAGTTTTAGGACTTATCAACAGCAAGTAAGTTTTAAAGTTTTCCCTCTCAAGATGTTTAGGACTTACATACCAATTCGAACTTGTAAGCCCCATCTTTTGATTTTGCCTCCTCTGTCATAATATATTCTCAAAGAAGAAAAGTATTATCATATAGTATGTATATATTTGATATATCTTTTATTTGTGTGTATATTAGCATCTTTTATTCTTATATATGACATCTTTTTACTCTTTTCATGTAGATATTTTCTTTTTTTTTATTTTTGACTTTACTTTTCATTCTTTTCATCATTACATATATTTATGAATATTATTGAATCAAAATATGATAGGCTTGAGTATGACAAGACTATAACTCTCAATCTGTTTTAGTATAAAACCAGTGTTACCACAAATCCCTGATATGTTACCTACTTCAGACATACCAAATTTAGTTCTCGTGAATCGCAATCCATATTGCTTTTCATTCTTATAAGCAAATCTTGTCAATATATCAAATACAAGCAAAGCAGTTTCTTTTTAAGCCTTAGAATATAATATATCAAATTCATGAAATATACTATTATTTTCTATTTATACAGAAAACTCAATTTTTTTTTTTAAATCTTATTAAAGCAAAAACCTTTTTGAAAGTTTTCAATATATTTCTATCTCCCCCTAAACCAAAATATTTTCATTAAAGTTTCAAATTTCTCCCCTTAAAATTATAATTATCTAAAGCAAAATACAATTTTAACAAACAAAGATAAAAATGAAATTATAGTTAGTGAAAATTCCTGTGTAATTATCCAAAGTTAATCATTCCCAAAGATCGACTAGAAAGTCAAATCGAGAATGATAAAAAGCCTTGGTGAACAAATCAGCAATGTTTTCTTCAGATATGACTTGTTCATGATGTATAAATTTTCCATCAAAATAATCACGGATAAAATGCATATGGATGTCTATGTGTTTTGTTTTTGAATGCTGAATGGGATTTTTTGTAAGGTCCCGTTCCCAGAGACCTCACAGTTGGACAATCATAGCATTAATAAAAAAAACAATAAACATTTCATAAAACATTGCAGAGGAATTGAGTTAACAAACCCATTCATGCATATAATTAATGTTGCAAAATAATACATCGTTGTAAGTTAGGGTTACAAAATAATCTATTAGTTGCATTACAATACAACAAAATCATTAAGCATGAACGGATGCCAGTCTATCCCTGATGAGTAGCTTCCCCCGCGTGCCATCCTCAGCAATAATTACCTGCCAATTGAAAATGCATAAAAGTCAGCGTTGCTGAGTGAGTTCTAGTTTTAAAACGTTTAAAATACCTTGTAAGATTTATATATGAAAATATCCTTTTCAATAAATATTTCCTTTAGTTTCGTACGTGAGCATTCATCATATATACATCAAGGTATAATCTTGATTATCTTTCATTATCTCATGCATTCGTTCGTTTCGTAATTTTTCATTATCTTCCGCTATTTCTAGATCCTGTCATAACTTTATCCCCATCGTTGGGCAAAAAGTCACCTCATTCTCGGGGTTAAGTGACAAGGACCCGTTTCGTACGTATGGATCAATCACTAAGACTGATCCCCCTGTGTATGAACCCTTATAGGTTAGCCAAGATCACACGCTATAAGACACACAGTTGAGCTGACAACCCTCAGTGGATTGTGAACCTCCTTAAATTTTTGTTTGAAAGACTTTTCATTCATTTATTATGTTCCACTGTGCATTAGTCATTAATCGTTTACTTTCTTTAAGGATTATACTTTGCGTATACGAATATAATCACACCACGTATAGTCACATGATAGATACATAATAGGGAACATAAGAACAGCCTAAAAATATGCAAAACATAAACAATTACAACCATCAAGACATCTCAGAGAAATTCCTTAAATTTCCTTTTTCCTTTAGGCGCATGAGTACTATGCAGGCTCATGAGTACTGCTTTGGCGCATGAACACTATGCAGGCACATGAACCAACACTTAGGCGCCTGGAAAAAACATCTGGGCGCATGACTACTATATGGGCGCATGCACTTACACTTAGTCACCGGGCAGTAGGCGCATGAGGAACTTGGGCGCATGAGAAACTATCAGTCACATGGCAACTATTAGGACGCATGACCGAGCACTTCGAATTATTTAGGCAATTTCCTGGGCGCATGAGCCCTATTTGGGCGCATGACCCACACTTATGTTTTTCTAAGTCAAATTCTTCAGGCGCATGTGCTCTATTTGGGCGCATGACCAGCAGTTATGCATATTTCAGACTTATTTCCAAACCCAATCTATATTCTAACCTGTTCTAAGCTTGTATCCATCATTCTAAACACCAAGAACACATACACCACCATAAACATGAACATAAACACACATATGCATACGGTACATGTTAAACAGTTGTAAAACATTTTAAATATGCATTTTCAGCCCCAAAGAGTTTAAAAACACATAAAACCGGGGTCTAGAACTCACTTATTGCAACCAACAAGTAAAACTCCTCCAAACTTGTGTGCACAAGAGTTCAAACACCTAAAACAAACCAAAACACACACCCAACACATAAACACTTAATATCGGTTTCAAGGTTAAAATCCCAACAAAATCGAGCCAAATATACCAAGAAACACTTACCTTCGACAATTTTCAGCTTCTTTCTCTCTCTAAAACCGAGAGAATTCAGTTTTCTTCTTCTTCTTCATTCAGCCAAAAAGGAAAAGCAGACAGCAGTAGCATGGGCGACCATGCTTTTAAAATCCATAAAATAATGGATTTTGTACTCTTTTGCACTTAGCCCCCTCCACTTTTACTACTTTTCCCTTTTGCAAGATACTTTTTATTTTCTTTTCTTGTTGCTTTTCTTTTCTTTTATTTTGACGAGAAATTTCGGGTGTTACATTTTTCACAATGTTAAGAACTGTAGAGTTATCATACCTAATGGTGGTATCAAAGATATTTAGTCTGTAATCAAGAATCTATTATTATATCCAAACAATCTGTGAACTACTAGATGTAGTCACATATTCAGCTTTTGCGGTGGATGTGGAAACAATGTTCTACTTTTTGCATTGCTATGAAATCAACCTATATCTGAGAAATTGACAACTGTCTATAGTTGATTTCTTGTCCAATTTACAACCACCATAATCATTGCCGGTATAAACATATGAATTAGATACAAAACTCCTAGGATACTAAGTCCAAGTTACGATTGGCCTTTGAGATACTTGAATATTCTTTTAACTGATTTCATCTGTAACTCCTTTGGATTACTATGATAATGTGCATATTGACAAATAGGAAAAATAACATCTGGCTTGCTTGTAGTGAGATACATTAAGGATCTAGTCATTGATCTATACAAATATTTATCAACGTTTCACCTATGAGATCAGGAAAAAGACTAGGACAGGAAGACATAGGAATTGTAGCAATCTTGAAGTCTTAAAACTTATATTTTTCTAGAACAGTTTAAACATATTTTTCTTGATATGTCAAAATACTTTGAGCATCTTCTTTAACTTTTGTACCCACGAAAAATGAAATTTCTTTAAGATAACTCATCGTAAATTTTGTCTTCATCATAGCCTCCAATTCCTTACACAATGCATAATTTATAGATTCAAAAATAATATCATCAACATATATTCGGACAAGAATAAAATCATCACCAGTGTTCCGTATAAAAAGAGTTTGATCAATAGCTCCTTTTTATGTAGCCAATTGCAAGCAGATGTTCAATGAGAGTGGCATACCAAGCACGTGGTGCTTGATGAAGACCATAAAGAGCTTTGTTTAACTTGTATACATAATCATTATGATCTAGATTTTCAAACCTTGGAGGTTGACATACATAGGTTTCTTCTTTCATTTCACCATATAATAAAGCAGTCTTGACATCCACTTGATAGACTTTGAACTTCCTAAATGAAGCTTAAGTGAGAAATATATGAATTTCTTCAAGTCTAGTCACCGGAGCATAGACCTCATCATAATCTAAGCCTTCCACTTGATAAAATCCTTGTACCACAAGGCGAACATTGTTGTGAACAATAACACCCTTTTCATTTGTCTTTTGTGAAATATCCACTTTGTTTTGATAGGTAACTTATCTTTAGGCAATTCACAAAGATGCCACACATTTAGTTTCTGGAATTACATCAACTCATCCTGTATAGCTTCAATCCAACTGTTCTCTTTTAATGTCATTTCCACTTTCTTTGGCACATTTTGAGAAATGTAGCATGTATATAAGCTTGTATTGATTGCTCCTAACTGAGTTCTAGTACGTACGCCTTCAAATAATGGATCAATGATTGCATTAGTTGGATGAGTTTAATTAATTCTCAATTATAGAATGTCACCTGCAGAAATAACTTTATCTAAGTTAGAAATATGACCAACATGGTCATTCATAGTAACACCTCCTCGTGATTGATAAATAATTATTTCTTCTTGATGAATATCAAAACTAGGAATTTTGGATGAAATGGCATTAGTAGACGATTCGTCAAATGGTACTTGATGATGTAGATGTTTCAAAAGACTAACGTACATCTTCAACAATAGGTTCTAGTTAACTTGAATAGAATCAGATACTTTTGATGAAACATGATCAGAAGCATGACCTTGTTTTGGATCTGGATTCGATGGTTGAGCAGCTGAAATATTAGATGAAGAAATTATGTCTGAAGAAATTCTATGATCTTGCGATGAAGTATGAAAATATTCATCAGAGAACACATAAGTCAATGTTGAATGCAAAGGATTGATATCTACAGATACATAAGAAGATCAATTAAAATTACCGAATAATGATGCATAGTTATATATATACCCAAGCGGGAGCTGATCCTGCATCGGTTTTGTTAGATTCATGTCAGTCAATATAAAGTGACTCAATAATTTATTTTGTCCTTTTATTATAAACTCGATATGCAACCTTGTTTCCCGAATAACCAACAACTAAGAATCATCAGCCTTAACATCAAATTTTAATTTTCAATCGAATGTGTGTAACAATGTACACAATAACCAAAGGCTTAAACATATTTACTATGGATTTATGTTTAAAGAATACTTCATAAGGTGTCATTTGTTGTTGCTTATTGATTAGGACACGATTCTAAACATAACAAGTAGTTTTGACTACTTCTACCCAAAGAATAATGGATTTTACGGTAGACAGCATTGTTCGAGCAGCTTCAGTCAATGTTCTGTTCGTTTTCAGCAACTCCATTTTATTGTAGAGTTCCTTCTGCACTGTATTGTCTTGCTATTCCTTTTAAATCACAAAAATCATTCAAGGCATGATTGCAATATTTAGTTCCATTATCACTCTGAATGCACTTTATCTTTTTGTTAGTTTGATTTTCCACAAGAGTTATAAACTTTATCAGCAAATGAGGTATTTCATCCTTAGTTTCTAAAAAGAAAACCCATATGAATCTAGAAAAATCATCAGTAACAACTAAACAATAGGAACATCAAACTAAACTTATAACATTGAATGGACCAGAAAGATCCATATGTAAAAGTTGTACGTTTGAGTCAATGGAGTTGTGTGCAATAGGTTTATGAAGAAGTTAGTGTTGATTTCCCTTGGAACATGATAGACAATGTTAGATAATTCAAAATTCTTTCATTCGTAAACCTACAATGTGATTCCCTCTAACTAATTTATTCGCTTTTTTATATTGACATGTCCTAGTCAACGATTGAATCACTCTCAAGGCTTTGGATAATAAGCAAGATGCGGTCACCAAATAATTAAAACTATTCATATCCAACAAATATGTATCATTGTCTCTTGGTGTCCTCAATAATACCTATTCATCTACTATCACAAAAAAGGTTTGATTATTAAACATTCTTTTGCTATGAAATGTGTTACATAGTTTTTATCACATATTTGACATACACTTAGCAAATTATGTTTTAATTCTTTAACAAAACTTACATCCTCAAAACTTATCACACCATGAGTCATAGTACCTTTCTTGGTAATTTTACCACCTTTATCTCTGGCGAAGATAACATAACCACCATTATGAGGTTGAATATTATGTAATAGTGATATATTACCGGTCATTTGCCTAGAATAACCGCTATCAACGTGCCATAAAACGTCAATAGTTCAACGTGGTTGTTCCTGCATAAATTGATTAATCACTTTTAGAAACTCGGGCCATGGTTGACTTGAGAATATTGTTTTCATCTAGGTATGTAACAAATTTTAGAATCATATCATAATTTCATTAAAAATACAACCATCAATAGGATACAAAACTTTTCATTTACTTTGATTTTCCAATATTGAACAGATTTTTTTAATCTTGGCTTTTTTTCCTCGAGTGAGAATTCTTATTGATAGACTTGATCTTGCTTTCATCAACACTTTGTGGTTTATTAATAACATTAATTTTGCTCAAGTTTTCATTTGTTTGAATCTTTGATTTTTCAATAAAAGATTTCGTTTGAATTGTATTTTTATTAACTTGGCATTTATAAAAAATGTTTTCTATTATGTGAAATAGAATTATGTACCGTTATTTATTAATTGATTTATGTTGATAAATTTAGTTTCTTGTCATATGATTTGGTTTCCTACAAACAAAACAATATTGTTTATGTATTTTGGTAGAGAGATACAAATCATTCACACTAATGTTTCTCTAAAACTATTTATGATAACCATCAAAGTTATGATAGAACCCGGCTTTAGAATATCTTTAGCCATGTGATTCTATAAAGTCTCTCTTTTCTCTTAATCAACTTTTACTTTTCTAGCTTGATATGAAAGAACTGAGGAAATTTTATTTGGCTTTGAAATTAGATCTGTAGCTAATGCGGGATAATCTGTAGCTTTTATACTTTGGGATTGCTAGAATTGGACCAGTCTTTATGACTCCTAAGCTACAAACATTTATTTCACAGAGTTAGCATCAAAGAAAAGATATTTTTTTAAGAATCAAAAGTTAGTTTCTTTAAAAATATGTTCTTCCTTATCTATAGTACCCTTAGAAACAAATCTGTTCTTGAAATTACTTTCAAGTCAGATGATGTTTTATTTAATTGTTTCCTTTTAAGATTATTGTCACTGTGCATAATTTTACTTTTACTTTTTCTTGTTTTGTTAAACACTTTGAACAGTCATTCTTATCAACTAGAAACCAAACGTCTCAGTTAAATCAAGTGATAGATTACAATCAGTTAATATTCATTACAAATCTTATTTTTAGTTTTCTTAAAACTAAATCATCATCACTTTTCCAAACTTCCATAATTCCATCTCTCTTCACACTTTCTACATAAACATTAGAATCACATATTTTAGTTTCTGATTTTGTGAGAGGATCAACAGCTAAAGGAATGTTGATTGAAGGATCTAAGTCACAATATAGTTGAAATCCCAGACCGTAACTCATATCCTCATCCGTTATCCTAAATGATGAAGGCATACAAGAATAATCATGATTAAATGAAGGTGTTATTTTAGTAAAACCAATATCACTCTTACGCCTAATAATTTATGTATCATTTGGGATTTAATTATCCCTTCAACGAGTGTCTAAGAAAGTTCAAAATTTTCAACCGTAAGTTTAGTAGATATGAATTCACTATTAAGTTTATATATTTCCAAAGCAAGTTTATCATTTCATTTAGACAAATCATTGTTTGTACAATTTTTCTCATGAAGATTAAGTTATAATTGATAAATTATTTTATTTAAACCTTCTAATTTTTCTTTGAAAATCTTTTCAAGCTTGATATTGAAGTTTTTAAACCTCTATGACCAATTTTTCATTATCAACTTCATATTTTTAAACTTTCTCAACACAAGAATTAGTACATTGATGAGTATATACCTCAGACTTGGCAGAAGATGATTCACCGACACAATGCACTTCCTTTACCATGAATTCTTTCAAAACTTCCTTTTCCTTCATTTCTTCTTCTATTGAAATTTGTGGAGTAGTGTCGACAGCTTACATCTTTTGAGCATCCACCGTTGCTGGAGTTTTCTCAACAACATTAGTAGCACATTCTTTCATCTCAAAGTTTGTTGGAGTAATCTTAACAGCATTTGTAACCTTTTTAGCTTCAACCTTATCAACATGATACTTCACTTATTTAGATTAATAATTACCTATTTGTTCACTTTCTACACTTTCTTCATGCATTAACGCAAATTGATCATCACTGCTTCCTACTTTAGTTTCACCATTGTGAGCAAAAACTCCATCAAATATATCATTAGAGACAAATTCAGCAAATAGTTCTCTGATTTATCTTATGTTTCTTCTATCTTTATCTCATCAAACAATGCTATAGATATCTTAAGATCCAAATTCTCCATCTAGTCTAACCAGTCATACTCTCTGTTAGTTTGAGAAACAAGAGCTTTATTACTGCTTGAAGTTCCAGCTTTATCAGCCTTGGTTCCAACCTCATACTCACCATCTTCTTCCCACCTTCTAAAGAATTGGTTTTTGGTTCTATACATTCCCTAGCAAAATTTCTAGGTTTGTCACAGTTGTAGCATCTTAGATTTGTCTTATCAAAGCCAATCTTGCTTGAGGTATTGACTCCAAACATCTTCCTCCTAGTTATTTTGGCGAAGTTTTTGGCACGATAAACAACCATTTCCATTTGATATTTAATATCATTTTCTTTAACATCTTCAGGGTTAACTTGTTGCAAATCATCTACAAGAACATTTGGTGCACTTAGCGTTCTAGCCATGAAAGTTTCATAACTACACATAAATATAGTAAATAGTGCAAGATGTCCTTTAGCAATCCAGATAGCATGTTTTAATGGCATTGAAGTAGAAATATAAGCTTGTTGAATTTGGGGATGACGTTGGATGGATGAATAAATTTGAGGTTAAGGCCGGACTTAAGAATATTAAGATTTCATGGGAGAAAACTAACTTGCATTAGAAACTTAGAATTTAGATACTAGTGCTTCTTGTACTATAGGAATAATCGGACTTCCTGATTGCCATTGCTGGCACATTTGAGAATAGCTCATATAGTACTTTGGATTACTTGTCATTTTAGCATACAAGGCTATAGCTTAAGCACCCATAGATGTCTGATGGTTTGTAGCTCATTTTTTGTCATCCATTTCATATGATTTGATTGTCCATCTCATATGATTTGATTGTTTGTGACATCCGTAATTTTCCGTTACCAACTCCGTTAGTTCCGTTAAGTCTTGCATACACGTGTCGTGCACACACACTAGTTGTCGTTGAACGTTGGTGACTTAATAATAATCAGTAATGTTAAATTGATGGTAATTAAGTTAATAATTGATTATTAAGTTATGCTTATGTGATTTAAATGTTAACTGTAACTTTATCGCGTAAAGTGGAAACGTGTGTATCATTTCGTGAATCTTGTGATTTGTGAGATAATTTATAAAATTAGTATGGTTGACTAATAATGTTTAAATTATTAAGTTAAAAACTCTCTTAAAAAGTATTTAAAAGATTAATTTGATTAAAAATACAAATTACAAGGTGTAAAGTGTAATTGTGAAAGAAATCAAGTTACAAAATGTAATTCCCAACCCTAAAACCCCCCATCGGCCGCGACCAACTCTCTTCCCCCTCTCCCTTGCGAAAACCGATTGAGATCAAGCACAAATTTGCGATTTTGGACCATTGCAAGGCATACATCGCACTAGAAGCATCCAATGTCGTTCCTTCTCGCGATTTAGAAGGTAATTTCATGTTTCTTCATGTGTTTTGTTCTAGCCAAGAGTTTGTGTGCGATTTGGATGAATTGGTGGTCAATTGATGCTCGTTTGTTGATGTTGATGTGTTTGTTAGATAGAATGCATGCTAATTCACGTCAAGTATGCAATAAATTTGGATTTTGGTTGTTTGTTCATATGATTATCTTTAGCCGAAAGTTTGATGCAATTTTGATCAAATTACATGTTGAATGTTGGTTGTTTGATGTTGTAATGATGCTAGTTAGGTTGTATGCATATTAGTTAACGTCGATTTTGTAAGAAAGATGGGATTTTGATTCATTGTTCATAGGTTACTAAGAATAGTAACTTTATTTTGCATGAATTGATGGTTTGATGATGTATGAATGTTATGATGTGTTTGTGATGATGATTAGATGCTAGGTTGATGATATGAACAATAGAAGATGTGTTATAGTTCATACATTGCTAAAAATAGTAACTTTTGGTGTTGAATGTTGATGAATCATGATGATTAGATGTTGTTGATCATTTCTAGATATTGTCATGGACTTGAATTGGTATGTAAATGATGAATTCATGAATGTCTTGGGTGTTTGATGGATTTGGGATGAACTTTCCCAAAAGGGAAACTTTAATTGTGGAATCTCTTAAATATGATGATTTGGGCATGTTAGGAGCATTTGGATCATGCTAGTATGTTCATAGATGAGTTCTAAGGTGATAGAATGTATTGGGTGGATTCAATGGATGTTGGTTTGGGTAATTATCTGTTTTGGCCTGTTTGTGGAAGTTCATGCTTATAAATCATAGGAGCGTGTTAGGATTTTGATTGATTGATGGTTAATCATGAATGAATGTTTTGGGAATGATTTGGATTGTGGTAATTGATGTGTGATGGTCATTATACACGTGTGCGTTAATCTGAGGCCCCTACTTAGTAGGAATGGTAGGGTTTAGGGTGTGAAGTCGTGAGTGGCTTCACATGGCATGTGGTGCGTGATTTGATCCTTGTATGGTGTGTTATTTGTGTTATAGATGTTATGAGCATGATCATAGTTTGAGACTCGCATGACTTGTATGATGCTTGATGATATGATGATCTAGGTAGTACTTATGGGTAATGATTTTCCATGTGTGATTAGTTTGGATGTTAATCATGTGTGATGTACGCTTGTTTTGAATGAAATTTCACCTATAATGTCACCAACGGGTCAAACGGGTCAACTGGGTCAAATGTTTCTTGTCTTTCTTAAACCTTGAGTTCTTTGGTTTGTAGAGCACTTAGGGTTTCATATTGATTCTGTGTACACGTACTTATGTACTCATGTGTTCTAGGTGACCTTTGAAGGTTGTCTTTCCCCTCTTTCTTTCAAGTTAAGCTCTAAGTTAATTCTTGCACGTATCAGGTGAGTTCATGCCCCACTATTTACATACTCTCTTTTGGGGGAGATAGCATACTGGTTTTTACAAACGCTTTATCATGATAAGTTGTGTATGGTATAATATAGTGTTGATTACCATGAAAGTCCTCACACTTTCGGATTGTTAATAATGATGGTTAGCGGGAAATCTTGGGTAGTACTACTGGGTCTGACGAGCCCCACCTGTGCGACTCGAGGTCAAACGGGTGCACTATTGTCCTAACGAACATTTGTCACGACCTGGTAAGTCGTGGCAGGAGGCAACAAACGTAACACAGTCAGCTTCAATCGCGAAATCACTATGATTATTACTGTTTGTTTATAGACTAGCTATCTATTACAATACACATCTTATATTTTGCAACTATCATTGGTTTATGTTTAAACGCAAACTCTTGAACTCACCAACCATTGTGTTGACATTTTAGTATGCTATTCTCAGGTTAAGGTTGCTATTGCCTAGGAGCACGTTACACGGGTCAGCATCATGGTGTTTGGCAGCATGTTATGAAACATTTTTTGGGTTAAGAATGTTTAAACATCATGTTTTGGTTTTGCTTAATACTTGGGCGCGTATGTTTGCGCATTTTCAAATCATGTTTCATCATTTTGGGTTTACTAGTTTATTTAATGCTTCCGCATGGTTTTAAAGTTTGAACTTTGGTTGGTTTTATTTTAAAAGTGGCATATAGTGTCGTTCTGAGTAAATATTGACTGTGATCCTGGTTTGTTCACACGCCTCGCCGTAAAACTCCGCTCGTGGATTTTGAGGGTGTGACAGATTGGTATCAGAGCCATTGGTTATAGGGAACTAGGTTGCATACACATACTAGACTATAACCGCACAGTTGTTAGTTACTTATCGCTTACTCTCCTTACTGTATACTCATTGGCATACGCAACACGCACTTCGCAGCATGGCATCGTCATCCAGAAATTTAGGCAAGAGACCTGCACGATCTGAGTCACCTCCTACGTCTCCCGTACCTGATAGGGGATTTACCTGGCCCCGACATCCTTATCCTCCTAGCGAGATAGACTGGGATCAGCCTTTCATACCTCCTGAGCTCGATCCTCCGCGAACTGGATTTCTACCCCACCTACATAAACCGTATGGCTTATAGAGAATGCGTACCACCAGTAGCTCCTACACGACCTAGGACGAGGTCATCAACCGCCTCTGCATTGCCTACTCTTCCTACCTTGAGCATCCCTCTCGAGCAGGTGTTTGCAGCTTTGGTAGCCACTCTAGACACGGAGCGACAGCGGATTAGAGGACTCACTGATGAGAACTGTGCATTACGATCTGAGATGCGTCAGTTGCGTTTCCAGGTAGAGACGCTTCAGGAGCGAATCTCGATGGCCATCGGTGGACATCATACTCTGGCAGGAAACGTTGTAGCACTTAGTGGGCGCATGGACGCACAGAAATTGAAGCCTACACGACCCGTACTCATGAGTTAGCCACTTTATGCCCAGGGATGATGAATGAAATGCACAAGAGGGTTGAGCAATATATACGGGGATTGGTGCCCGAAATTCAAAGTATGGTAACTGCCTCTAACCCCACTACTATACAACAAGCTCTCCGAACAGCCCACAGGCTGACTGATCAAGCAGTCGAGCAAGGTCGATTACCTAAGCGGGGCGCGGTGGCAAGCGTGCCCGACCATAAACGCAAGTGGGATGGTTCAAGCAACAAGGGATCGTCATCCAGCAGCCAATCGCAACCTCAACAACAGCAGCAAAGTCAGTAACAGCAACGGAAGTTCAATAACAATCGAAGCTTCAACCAGGCGACTCCCTCAAATCAAGGACCCGGTGGTATGGCGGAAGACAGCCGAAGTGCAACCGGTGTAACTACCACCATGTGGGTCGATGTGATAACTTCAAGTGCCAACGTTGTGGGAAGATTAGTCACGTAGCCAAAGACTATCGGGGTGAACTGATGAAAAAGCCACAACAATCACAATAAACTCCGAAAGGTTGTTTTGAGTGCGGAAAAGAAGGCCATTACAAACGCAACTGTCCCCAACTTAAGAGGAATGGTAATGGTAACAACAACAATGGAAACAACAGCAACAATAACAATGGCAACAACAATAACAACAACATGGTAATGGCAACAACAATGGTGGAAACAACAATGAAGCCAAAGGAAGAGCCTTCATCATTGGCTCAGGTGAGGCTCTAAACGACCCTACAACTGTAACTGGTAATTTTCGGTTAATGGTCGTTTTGCTACCGTATTATTCGATACCGGAGCCGATAGAAGTTTTGTGTCCACTAGGTTCTGTAGTCTTTTAAGTGATACTCCCTCAGCCTTAGAATCTAAATACACCGTGGAGTTAGCTAACGGCACACAGATTCACGTAACGCATATTCTTAGAGACTGCAAGATAGAGCTTGCTGGTCATACATTCACCATAGATCTCATGCCTGTTACACTAGGAAGTTTCGATGTGGTAGTAGGCATAGATTGGCTTTCCGATAAACAAGCGAAGTCATATGCCCAAGAAGATCATACGGATTCCCATTGGTGAAGAAGTCCTTACGGTCAGAGGTGATAGGAGTGGTGCGGTGATAGGCATCATCTCGTTTATGAAGGCACAGAAGTTGTTACGAAAGGGTCGACTAGCCATATTGGCACTCGTCACAGATAAACAGATCGAGGAAAAGAAGATAGAGGATATCCCCGTAGTTCGTGAGTTTCCCGAGGTGTTTCCGGAAGACCTGCCTGGATTACCGCCTCATCGTCAAGTTGAATTCCAAATTGAGTTGACTCCAGGAGCCGCTCCAATTACGAGAGCACCGTACCGGTTAGCTCCGAACGAACTGCAGGAATTATCTGCCCAATTACAAGAGTTGTCGGCCAGTTCTATTTGTGAAGAAGAAGGATGGTACATTTCGAATGTGCATTGACTATAGGGAACTGAACAAGGTTACTTTCAAGAATAGATATCCCTTACCTCGTATCGATGATTTGTTTGATCAACTGCAAGGATCAAGCTATTACTTTAAGATTGATCTGAGGTCTGGGTATCATCAGCTGAGAGTTCGAGAAGAGGACATCTCAAAGACTGCTTTCCGTACACGATATGGTCACTATGAATTTTTAGTCATGCCATTTGGGTTGACGAATGCTCCAGCAGTATTCATGGACCTCATGAATCGCGTGTGCAAACCCTATCTCGATCAGTTTGTTATCGTCTTTATTGATGACATACTGATATACTCAAGGACCGAGGAAGAACATGGAGAGCACTTACGTTTAATCTTGGATTACTTAGAAAGGAACAACTGTATGCAAAGTTTTTAAGTGTGATTTCTGGATACGTGAGGTACAATTCTTGGTCATATTGTCACGTGAAGGGAATACATGTTGATCCTGCTAAGATTGAAGCGACAAAGAATTGGTCTTTTCCTAAGACACCAAGCGAGATATGACAATTCCTTGGATTAGCGGGATATTATCACGGTTCATCGAAGGATTCTCTAAGATTGCACAACCCTCACAGCCTTGACTCATAAGGGAACAACATACAAATGGGGTGAGAATCAGGAATCTGCTTTCCAGTTGCTGAACAGAAACTGTGTAGCGCACCAATATTAGCGTTACCGGATGGTAGTGATGACTTGTAGTCTACTACGATGCGTCTATTCAAGGACTTGGATGTGTCTTGATGCAGCGGGATAAGGTGATAGCTTACGCCTCTAGACAATTGAAGATTCATGAGAAGAACTATACCACCCATGACTTGGAACTGGGTGCGGTAGTTTTTGCCTTAAAGATCTGGAGACATTACTTGTACGGTACCAAATGCACTATTTACACTGATCACAAGAGTCTCCAGCACATCTTTGAGCAAAAGAATTGAACATGAGGCAAAGGCGCTGGGTAGAATTGCTGAATGACTATGACTGTGCTATTAGGTACCACCCGGGGAAAGCAAATGTAGTTGCTGACGCGCTGAGTAGGAAAGAAACTTCTAAGCCTCGACGTGTGCGAGCTTTGCAACTTACTATCAGCACACAGTTACCTAAATAAATCCGAGAGGCTCAGACAGAAGCCTTGAAAGCAGAAAACATTGGGTTCTGAATCATTCAGGGGTATGGAAAAACAATTGGAAGTAAAAGTGGATGGAATTCGTTACTTCATAGATAGACTTTGGGTACCTCTACACGGAAATCTGAGAGATTTGGTCATGAGTGAGGCACACAAGTCTAAGTACTCTATACATCCTGGATCTGACAAGATGTACCACGATTTGAAGGGCACTATTGGTGGCCTAACATGAAAGCAGATGTAGCTACTTATGTGAGCAAGTGTCTGACCTGTTCAAAGGTGAAAGTGGAGTATCAGAAACCATCTGGTCTACTACAACAACCCGAGATCCCTATGTGGAAGTGGGATCAGATATCAATGGATTTTATTACTAAGTTACCTCGCACTTCTACGGGTTCGACACAATATGGGTTATCGTGGATCGATTGACAAAATCTGCTCATTTCCTAGCGATAAAGGAAACAGACAAGATGGAGAAATTAACTCGACTTTATTTGAAAGAGATCGTTTCGAGGCATGGAGTACCGATCTCAATTATTTCTGACCGCGATTCTCGTTTCACATCACATTCTGGCAGTCATTGCAGAAAGCTCTAGGTACGCGATTGGATATGAGTACTGCTTATCATCCATAGACTGATGGTCAAAGCGAGCGTACTATACAGACTTTGGAGGACATGTTACGTGCTTGTGTGATTGACTTCGGGAATAACTGGGAAGTTCACCTACCATTGGTGGAATTTTCTTACAACAACAGCTATCACACTAGCATAAAGGTGGCACCTTTTGAAGCTTTGTATGGGAGAAAGTGTAGATCACCAGTTTGCTGGGATGAAATTGGTGATAGTCAATTAACGGGTCCTGAGTTAGTACACGAGACAACTGAGAAGATTGTCCAGATAAGAAACCGCATGGCCGCAGCGCGAGACAGACAGAAAAGCTATGCTGACAAGCGACGGAAACCTTTGGAATTTCAAGTTGGTGACAAAGTCTTATTGAAAGTCTCACCATGGAAAGGCGTGATTCGGTTTGGTAAGCGAGGAAAGCTAAATCCGAGATATGTTGGACCATTTGAAATCTTGGAAAGAATAGGTCCAGTAGCTTATCGACTAGCCTTACCTGATTCATTGAGTGGAATCCATGATGTATTCCATGTTTCAAATCTGAAGAAGTGCCTAACGGATGAAACTATGGTTGTACCGCTAGAAGAAGTTCAAGTAGACAACAGTTACGCTTCATTGAGGAACCGGTCGAGGTGATGGATCGAGAGGTGAAGACACTTAAGCAAAGCAAGATACCCATTGTCAAAGTTCGATGGAACTCGAGATGGACCAGAATTCCGTGGGAACGTGAAGACCAAATGAAGCTTAAGTACCCTCGGCTATTCGAAAGGACGATGCCAGCCGCGAAGGTACTGATTAAATTTCGGGACGAAATTTCTTTCAACATGGGATGATGTGACAACTCATCCAAAACTCACTCGATTTCGATTTTCTTGTGCCAATGCAGTAGACCAGTGATGGAACACTCACCATGTAACACAATTTTCGGGACGAAAATTCTTTCAACATGGGGATAATGTGTAACATCCGGTAATTTTCCGTTACCAAACTCCGTTAGTTTCGTTAGTCTTGCATACACGTGTCGTGCACACACACTAGTTGTCGTTGAATGTTGGTGACTTTAATAATAATCAGTAATGTTAAATTGATGATAATTAAGTTTAATATGTGACTTATTAAGTTATGCTTATGTGATTTAAATGTTAACTGTAACTTTATCGCGTAAAGTGGAAACGTGTGTATCATTTCGTGAATCTTGTGATTTGTGAGATAATTTATAAATTAGTATGGTTGACTAATAATGTTTACATTATTAAGTTAAAACTCTCTTAAAAAGTATTTAAAAGATTAATTTGATTAAAAATACAAATTACAAGGTGTAAAGTGTAATTGTGAAAGAAATCAAGTTACAAAATGTAATTCCCAACCCTAAAACCCCCCATCGGCCGCGACCAACTCTCTTCCCCCTCTCCTTGCGAAAACCGATTGAGATCAAGCACAAATCTACGATTTGGACCGATTGCAAGGCATACATCGCACTAGAAGCATCCAATCTCGTTCCTTCTCGCGATTTAGAAGGTAATTTCATGTTTCTTCATGTGTTTTGTTCTAGCCGAGAGTTTGTGTGTGATTTGGATGAATTGGTGGTCAATTGATGCTCGTTTGTTGATGTTGATGTGTTTGTTAGATAGAATGCATGCTAATTCACGTCAAGTATGCAATAAACTTTGGATTTTGGTTGTTTGTTCATATGATTATCTTTAGCCGAAAGTTTGATGCAATTTTGATCAAATTAGATGTTGAATGTTGTTTTTTGATGTTGTAATGATGCTAGTTAGGTTGTATGCATATTAGTAACGTTGATTTTTGTAAGAAAGATGGGATTTGATTCATTGTTCATAGGTTACTAAGAATAGTAACTTTATTTTGCATGAATTGATGGTTTGATGATGTATGAATGTTATGGATGTGTTTGTGATGATGATAGATGCTAGGTTGATGATATGAACAATTGAAAATCAAGAAGATGTGTTATAGTTCATACATTGCTAAAATAGTAACTTTTGGTGTTGAATGTATGAATCATGATGATTAGATGTTGTTGATCATGTCTAGATATTGTCATGGACTTGAATTGGTATGTAAATGATGAATTCATGAATGTCTTGGGTGTTTGATGGATTTGGGATGAACTTTCCCAAAAGGGAAACTTTAATTGTGGAATCTCTTAATATGATGATTTGGGCATGTTAGGAGCATTTGGATCATGTTAGTAAGTTCATAGATGAGTTCTAAGGTGATAGAATGTATTGGGTGGATTCAATGGATGTTGGTTTGGGTAATTATCTGTTTTGGCCTGTTTGTGGAAGTTCATGCTTATAAATCATAGGAGCAGTTAGGATTTTGATTGATTGATGGTGAATCATGAATGAATGTTTTGGGAATGATTTGGATTGTGGTAATTGATGTGTGATGGTCATCATACACGTTGCGAATCTGAGGCCCCTACTTAGTAATTGGCAGGGTTTAGGGTGTGAAGTCGTGAGTGGCTTCACATGGCATGTGGTGCGTGATTTGATCCTTGTATGGTGTGTTATTTGTGTATAGATGTTATGAGCATGATAATAGTTTGAGACTCGCATGACTTGTATGATGCTTGATGATATGATGATCTAGGTAGTACTTATGGGTAATGAATTTCCATGTGTGATTAGTTTGGATGTTAATCATGTGTGATTACTGTTACGCTTGTTTGAATGAAATTTCACCTATAATGTCACCAACGGGTCAAACGGGTCAACGGGTCAAATGTGTCTTGTCTTTCTAAACCTTGAGTTCTTTGGTTTGTAGAGCACTTAGGGTTTCATATTGATTCTGTGTACATACTTATGTACTCATGTGTTCTAGGTGACCTTTGAAGGTTGTCTTTCCCCTCTTTCTTTCAAGTTAAGCTCTAAGTTAATTCTTGCGCGTATCAGGTGAGTTCATGCCCCACTCTTTTACATACTCTCTTTTGGGGAGATAGCATACTGGTTTTTACAACGCTTTATCATGATAAGTTGTGTATGGTATAATATAGTGTTGATTACCATGAAAGTCCTCACACTTTCGGATTGTTAATAATGATGGTTAGCGGAAATCTTGGGTAGTACTACTGTGGTCTGACGAGCCCACCTGTGCGACTCGAGGTCAAACGGGTGCACTATTGTCCTAACGACATTTGTCACGACCTGGTAAGTCGTGGCAGGAGGCAACAAACGTAACACAGTCAGCTTCAATCGCGAAATCACTATGATTATTACTGTTTGTTTTATAGACTAGCTATCTATTACAATACACATCTTATATTTTGCAACTATCATTGTTTATGTTTAAACGCAACTCTTGAACTCACCAACCTTGTGTTGACATTTTAGTATGCTATTCTCAGGTTAAGGTTGCTATTGCCTAGGAGCACGTTACACGGTCAGCATCATGGTGTTTGGCAGCATGTTAGAAACTTGTTTTGGGTTAAGAATGTTTAAAACATCGTGTTTTGGTTTTGCTTAATACTTGGGCGCTATAGTTGCGCATTTTCAAATCATGTTTCATCTTTTTGGTTTACTAGTTTATTTAACGCTTCCGCATGGTTTTAAAGTTTGAACTTTGTTTGTTTTATTTAAAAGTGGCATATAGTGTCATTCTGAGTAACTATTGACTGTGATCCTGGTTTGTTCACACGCCTCGCGGTAAAACTCCGCTCGTGGATTTTGAGGGTGTGACAATTGTAGAAATCAAATTACTAGGTGATAGTGTTTATAAATCTTTGTTCTTTTAATGGAGTATAGTTTTTATTCTAAGATAAGGTAGTGAATGTAGGACCTTCTTATTGATAGCAATGTTTTTCAAGGTTTCACTAATGATGTGATTAAACAGTGTTAACTCTGGATTAAGCATATCTTTCTTGCTTTCTCTCATGTCCTTATTCTCCATAATCTGTGGTTTCCATGGCATCCCATAAACTTTAGCTCCCTTGAAATATTTAAACTTGTGAGAGATTTCAGTGGTTAAAGCCATGGTGATAGAAGCATAAGCTTCATCATCTAGTTCAAATCTCTTCATATCATTTCATCCCACAGATGTTCGGGTTTTTGAACTATATCACCCTTGTCATTTTTATACAATGGTATGTGAGGGCCATATGTTATTAACCTCCATATCCTGGTCCATATAGATGACATGATTCTCAAACCTATATGTCTAGTCACATAGTCATCCTTACTTAACAATCTTGGGGGCTTAGTGCTTGTACCGATCTCCATGTCAAGACTTAATGTAGACAGTAAGATCTTGAGATATTGATTGATAGCAATTTCAAAAATTCAGACTTCAAAAATTCAAACTTTTCACACGATAACTTTCTATGATTACTCAAATATGACATCCGTCACCAAAATAGGTGCATTGACCATTAACTTTGACCGTTGACTTTGACTTTTGGACATTGACTCTTTTACTTTGACTTGGTCGAAACATGAAACTTGACTTGAAAGTTAACCTAATGTTGACTTGGTCTGAGAATAGTACATTAGACGCATATAGACACGCTAAGTTCTAGAACTATGCATTAGGGCCTAATATGTGTTAATGGGCTTTAGGGTTGGTGAAGTGCGATGTTCACCGGATTGGATGTAGTACCATGATTATGTACCTTGGCTTGATCAAGAACTGTCAAAACTTAAAGTATTAAAATTCACGTTAAGAACACAACAAAAATCGAACATGCGGGCTTTCCCTAAAGCCTAATAAATAGACTAAATTCAATTTAAAAACATATAAATAAAATAATTTATAACATCATATAATAGTCCGTTGGAATCGTATTAACAAGGGGAATTTAAAAACACAAAAATTAGATGACGTGTGAATCGTGACAAGATGGAATTGGACGAGACAAGCAAAGGGCCCGGGAGGCCCCCCCTTGGCTGAATTCTATCTAAAACAAGGGTTTTCCCTTTGTTTCTCATTCTTTCATTTTGAAAACTTATTCTCCAAGTTTTCTCTCTAGAAACCCTAGCCACCATCAAGCTTTTCTTTTTGAGACAACCTTTTCTTCTTGCTGTCTCGTCTATTCCGTCTTGTCATGATTCACACGTCGTCCAATTTTGTGTTTTTAAATTCTCTTGTTAATACGATTCCAACGGACAATTATATGGTATATAAATATTTAATTAATATATTTATAAATTGAGTTATGTCTATTTAGTGGCTTTAAGGAAAGCCAGCATGTTCGATTTTGTTGTGCTCTTATACTTTAAGTTTTGACAATTTCTAATCAAGCCAAAGGTACATAATCATCGTACTACATCCAATCCAGTGAACATCGTACTTCACCAACCCTAACCTATTAGCACATATTAGGCCCATAATGCATAGTCTTAGAACTTAGCGTGTCTACATGTGTCTAATGTACTATTCTTAGACCAAGTCAGTGTTAGGTTAACTTTCAAGTCAAAGTCATGTTTGGACCACGTTCAAAGTCAAGAGTCAAAGTCCAAAAGTCAAGTCAATAGTCAAAGTTAATCGTCAATGCACCTATTTGGTGACGGATGTAACTTTTGTATTTAAAAGTGGTTAAACGAACTTTTTAAAAGGATAAGCTATAATATCTATAATTCATTGAATGGACTAAAAATGTGCATCGAAGGGAATAAATAAATATATAAAAGACAGATAAAACCCTAAAAACGGCGAGACTTGAAGTTTAAATCTGATATTGGACTTAAGGACCGGGCTACAATGATTACACCTATATTGGACATTTTTCTTCTTTAGTAATCATTTTGTGATTGTACTTTTAGTGCTTGCTCTGCGTATTGGGGATTTGGACTGTACGATTTCAAGATGAGTTTCACATCACGGCCCCTTTTTAATATGTTTACTTGGGAAAAGCTTGATCATTGTTTTGGATTATGCCGTGTCTTAAAGATTATTTTGGAACATTGTATGTGGTTTGCGACATGGGTTGAGGTAACACCATTTCATGCATGTGCTTGTGCTTGATTGTCATGGAGAGGTAAGAACCATTTCTTCCTCCTAGTTATTTTGGCAAAGTTTTTGGCACGATAAACAACCATTTCCATTTGATATTTATATCATTTTCTTTAACATCTCAGGGTTAACTTGTTACAAGTCATCTACAAGAACATTTGGTGCACTTAGTGTTCTAGCCATGAAAGTTTCAAAACTAGACATAAATGTAGTAAATAGTGCAAGATGTCCTTTAGCAATCTAGATACATGTTTTAATGGCATTGAAGTATCAATATAAGCTTGTTGAATATGGGGATGACGTTGGATGGATGAATAAATTTGAGGTTAAGGCCGGACTTAAGAATATTAAGATTTCATTGGAGAAAACTAACTTGCATTAGAAACTTAGAATTTAGATACTAGTGCTTCTTGTACTGTAGGAATAATCGGACTTCCTGATTGCCTTGTTGGCACATTTGAGAATAGCTCACATAGTACTTTGGATTACTTGCCATTTTAGCATACAAGGCTAGAGCTTAAGCACCCATAGAAGTCTGATGTTTGCAGCTCATTTTTTGTCATCCATCTCATATGATTTGATTTTCCATCTCATATGATTTG
>JACCIY010000219.1:0-72436 GCA_025506505.1 Flaveria sonorensis | reverse complement strand
TCCTGCACCGCCTCCACTCCCAGCTCCGCCACCACTGCCTGCACCGCCCCACTACCAGCTCCACCACATACCTGCACCGCCACCACTACCTGCACCGCCACCACTACCTGCTCCGCCACCACTCCGGGCTCCGCCACCACTGCCTGCACCGCCACCGCTCCCAGCTCCACCACCACCACCTGCACCACCCCACCACCAGCACCTCCGGCACCACACTACCTCCAGCGCCACCACCTCCTCCAGCACCACCGCCACCACCGGCACCGCCGCCTTTTCCACCACCGAAGCTGGTGGCGCTTTGGCACAATTTTCATAGTAGCAGTAGCAATTATTCTTCCCTTCACGAAAATGGCAAGCTCCATGTACAGCTTTCTCCCATCCTTTGCACTTGTCATCACACTGTTTGTTGTAACAGTTCCCTGAATACGTTTTGCTCATCCTTTCACATAAATTATGCCCATTAACCTTTATGAAATCTGTTCATAGAGTTCAAATTAGTACAACAATATGTGCTAATTTATATATCAAGTTCCACGCATCTATACTAATAAAACAAAATAACTATCAATCATATGATCATTTTCGAGCACGTATACCTAATCACCATATAGGCTTAACCTAGAATTGTCCACGTATACTCATCATAATAAATTTACAACTATTAGTAAAAATCTTGACTTTAAAAAACTATCCTTAATAAATGCTAATTTAATATCATATTAATCATAATTTCTTTCTTGAAATAAATAAGGTTCATTAAAATTACTTTAATGAGACTTAGTTTTATAAAATATAATTTCATTTGTAGTTAATAATCATTGTTAAAACTAAATTTTTAAAAATGTATATAAAGAGGTTTATGGATATTTATGAATTATAAAAGATTTTTTATACTATTATTCATAACTTAAATATGTTTATTATATATAATAATTTCATTCATATGTTATCTATAACATATATTAGATTATACATGTATATAATCTATTATATAACCTTTTTATTTTAACCCGTGTAACACACAGGTACCTAATCTAATGTGTATGATAAACTATATTAGAAGTCTATGTATTACACATGTTGAATAATTTGTTAATAAAAAAATGAAAATCAAAGATGTGAGAGACGGGATTGATTTTATTGTATTTATTGATTTTATCAAACGGGATTCATTTATCTGTTAAGTCGGTTAATTAAAGCAAATATACCGATTCATTAATATGGTTAATTGGTTTGGCCGGAAAAAATAAAGTATACATAGAATTATATCACCTGACCTTCTTTACTCATTTATTAAAGAAGAGATATGTCTATCTTGTGAAGTAGTTTAATATGGAGCAACCTACTAAAGGTGTCTTCGTAATTATAATTTACTTACATGTAAAAGAATCATCGTATCGTGACTTAAAACTAACCACATACTATAAAAGTATAATGTTTGGTTTAAGGTAGAATAACGGAAGAAACCAATTAATCACTCAATAAAAAAAATACTTATCTTATAAGTTTATGAGTTAATTACACCTTAATGTGTTTACAATATTATGTTGAAAACAAGAAGTGACACTTTAATGAAAGTAAGGGTAAAAGTGAAAGAAATGATTTATAATCATCTCCACACTCTTTGATCATATGTCCTTTCTTTAAATTGTTTAAAATAATATAAAACGTGCACATACATAAATGTGCATGTATGCATTTAGATATAAAAACACTATCAACATCTTAAATTTTCACAATCAAATCTTATAAGTATTAAACTGCATCATTTTAGTCTATTTATATAATAAATAGTGTAAGAACTCAATCGATTATCATAGTTTCCAAAGTATTATTAATTCTAAAAAAACGCTCTTATATACATTCGTTTAACTTCCTATAACTAGCAAAATGATGGTATGCATTTCATACATACACGGCCATACGTATCAATGGCTAGTAAAACTAATATCATGTTTAAATTTTATTTGCTTTAATTAGAAAAGTTTATTTTCATATAAATCTATGAGTACTTTACTGCACGGATGTGTAATTTTATTTGCCTAGAAGATTAAGCATGCACCTGTGATGGCAACAACGAAAACCGCTAGAAGAATTGCAGAGAGAACAAATGAACTTTTAGCCATCTTTGAGTTGGGTGAAGTAAAGTCCAAGACAATAGAGATGTATATATAGTGTAACAAGTAAGCTTAAGAAAAAGATGAAATAAATCCAAATAATTATACTGTTTTTATGCTACTTTTTAGTATAAAAAATGGTCAAGGGAGAGACATATCAATAAGATTGTTACTTATAAAATTTGTGAATTTATGACATAACAATAACTAATTATTACGTCTATTCTGAGGTTTAAGTTTAATATAACCGTGTTTGCAGAGTTTCGAGTCAACCATATGAACACGAAAGGGCTCGTTTTTGGGTAAATCTAGTGGGTTCATAGGTTAACCCCTTTCTAACCTGTTTATTTTTTATTTTTTAAAAATTTGTTTTTTATCTCATAATTTAAACTGGTTAAGTTTTTCTTATTTAAAGTTAAAAAGAGAAAACGATATAAGATTATAGATTAAATGTTGCATTATATGTATATATCTGTACTTTTTTTTCTATATATGAAATTTAATGTACAGATATGAAAAAAAAAAAAATCGGGTTAAAACGATCGCTTTTGTGTCATCCAGTAAATATTCTTAGTGTTTGGGTTCATATATGTTTCTAACCGTAGGAATATCCCTTAATAAAATAGAGAAAACCCACTTTTATTAAACAAATTACAATACAAAAATAAACGAGATTAATAATTATGCTTTTGCATGATGGAATAGTTTTATGTGAAATATATTATTATTACATGGTTTTTACTGTTAAACATATCTACTCCAAATTTATCACGATTTAAGATTTGTTTATAATTATTAAAAGTAATCACATCCTACTCTTTTTTTTGGCCTACCGTGACATTTTCTGAATTGAGTTGATATATTGTTTGAAGATATTAATTTAGCATCACTCGGCTATCGGATATCACACTACAAAAACTTATGTGTGTCATATAACATGTGTTCTATCTAGCCACACACAGGTGATATGATTAAAAGACTAATCAAAGACCTATATTATGAAGCGGTTAACCCGTAAACCCGCCACATCAACCACAAACACGAAATTGACCCAAGCCAACTAAACTAAACAGATACCCTTGAACTTCATGTTAGATTCGTATTATGTTTTTTTAATTGTATCATAAATTCAGATATTAGATTTGGATGTAACACCACATGCAAAACATATTAACAACTTATATGTGTTTTGCTTTTAAGTTTTGTAGCCTTAACTTGATTGGTTCTTAAATGTTATAATTAGGCTTGACAATCATGACCCATATATTGAAGTTTGGGTTGATTTGGACTTTTTATACAAGTTAATGGGTTGATTTGAGTTAAATAATATTTTTAAAAGGGTCAAGATGTATATACTCAATAAGAATAAAATAATTCAACGGGTCAGGATGGCTCATTGATCAAAATAGAACAAGTTTTATATTCTTAAAATCAATATAATCCTTTCTGTTCTCTTTTCATTAAATTCAATCCCGTGACAAATTGAACATTTATATAAAACTGTCCATCTTTACTCATATTACTTTTGTCAAAAACCGTTCAACTGTCAAAGGGGAAAGCAACCTTCTGCAGAAGTGGGTTTTTGACAAACCTAAGTAGGGATGTTTATGGTCCGGTTCGGTCGGGATTTTCAGGCAAACCAATGGTTTACGGTTTTGTATAAACGTAAATGTTGATGGTTCGATAGTTCGGTTTTAACGGTTTATACGGCTTTCGTCGATGTAGTAGTTTTACCAACTTCGAATATAAAAACCAATTTTACAGAAAGAATTAATTGCTAGAAATTACTAAAGTTTTTTTTTGTTATTTATATCCTTTTCATGTTTTGTTTGTTGCAGTAATTATTCAAATCTATATTTTGCACGTTGTCTATGCAAAATTCATGCATTTAGTCGAAAACAATTATCATCCATTTATTTTAACTTTCTGTAACATTGAACAAGATTAACAAACATGTATGCGTATCCTCATGTATTATAATAAGTAATGTTGGGTCTCGGTTTAAAACTAATATTAAACTTGAATTGCTGCGTCTAGTATACGGCATGTCCGGTTTATAAGGTTAATGGTTTAATAAAAGTACGAGCCGTAAACCGAATCGGACCATCCGATTTTCAAACACGAACTATAAACCGAACCACCAAGTTTAAACCGGCCAAACTGAACACATTTTTATCGTTCTAGTCCAGTTTGAACGATTAGGACGGTTTATGAACACCCCTAGGCCTAACTATATGTTGTCGAAATTTTAAATAAAAGTGACTTGAACCCATTTTGACCCATACTCATCCTGACCTATTTTTTAATCAACTCATTCTGACCCAAACCCATCTTGACCCACATCCATCCTGACCCGTCTACCAACCCAATCCAACCTGCTCATTTTGCCACCTATAGTTATAATGAACCACTTACTATTATATTATGTTTGACTCGTACATGTTTAAAGATGGTTGTTCTCTAAAAGATAAATAACTCAGAAATATATGATTAGAAATTCTAATCCACACTTCTCTATTAATTACGGTAATTATATTACAACCATTAAAACATAGTTATATTTTTGGTGTAGTAAAAAGAATTGACGTGCGATACATGTATATCATGACATGAAGCATTTGCACCCGAATTTCACCGTAATATACCAACCTTTAGGCTACAAGACTAATTAAGCATTCTATTTGTGTCAAAATTAAATTTATAAACATCCGATTTAAAATCAGCGTTAATATAACCATTTCAATTCGATATTTTAGATAGCGAAGACCTCACTTCAAAAGACATGATCGTTCGTCTTAAAACAATGTAACAATACAATTATCTAATCTTATACTTGTAATGATTTGAGCACACACCACTATCTAATATACTACAAGGTCATAGACGTAATACTTATTTATCATTAGTGGTTATCATGATTCCGTTAATATTTATGATCACACATATTATTTTCCTTAGTTAGAAGTAACTTATTACGTGCACAAAACTCAACTCTGACCTATACCACCGTTTCACCTTTGTAAACAAATATTTAAAATGGAGATATCGGTCCTGGTTTATAAAACTTTAAACCTTGATTATTTGACTGATCTATATATAATACTAAAAGAGTAACTTAGGGGGACACTTGACATATTTATAGGCCTCTTAAGTTTATTTTTCCTGCTTCTCTCTCCTCTTAAATAATTACCTAAATTAAGAAATATTAAATAATTATAATTTTTTTAGATTAATTTTTTAATAAATTAAGAAAGATGTCTTTTTATTAATGTTATTTTTAGAAAACAATTTTTATACAACTAAAAATTTTTCTAAAACATTTAACTTTTATTAAAATATAAAATATTTTAGAATTGGTATTTTTAAAAAGTAATTTTTTTAAAAAGTAAAAATAATTAAAATTAGGAGTTATAATAGAAAATTTTAAAAAATAACATTTTTAATACGGTTTATTTTGAAAAAAATATTTAACTTTTTTTGAAAAAAAGTTTAAAAACAAAATTTAAAAATTAATATCGTTATTTTATTACTTATAGTTATTACTCATATGTAATTTTAATCATATATTATTTTAGATTTTATACTTCATAAATTTTTATTATATTTAATATTTTATTTTTTAAGCCCGTATAATACACGGGTTTACTAAAATTAATATTAAATAAATAATAATCAATAACTAATCAGGGATATTATGAACATTATAGCTCGATACAACCCGATTAATACTATATCTCAGTATTTGATTACAGGGTCAAAATAATTCAAAATTGATCTAATTATTGCATATAACTTTTCAGTGTATATTATTCAAATATTAATTTTTTCATACAAATATCCTCACACCCACTCAATATCTAGCTCACGATTTGACCTGTCAAAAGTATTCCTTCTAAGTTTAAAAGAAGACAGTTTTCTTTAACTTTCGCTATGACAATAAACAAAAGTTTAGGTCAATCTCTGTCAAGTGTCGGTCTATACTTAAAAGAACATATTTTTACGCATGATTAGCTTTATGTCATCTTATCACAAGTTATGAGTAAAGATGGATTGAAGCTCTTAGCTTTAGATAATGAGTCTAAACCTACTAATGTTAATACAAATGTAGTTTGTAAGGATGTTTTTTGCTCATTTGTGATCTTATAATCAAAAGTTGTTATGTCTTATTTAATATATAACACACTTGATTTTATTTTTATTTTTATGTTATTTAATAATTAACTCTCCATACTTCCGTGTAATACACGGGTAACTAAAACTAGTTATATATATAAGTATTAAAAGCTAAAGTAAATATAAATGTAAACACCAACCATTGTTAATTTATGTGTTCAGAAAAGTATATATGAGTTTATGGCAGATGATGTGATCAACATAGTCAATCATTAATTAAGGTTACTATATATATACTAGTTAGTGGGCGAAAAAAACAAGAGTTGAGCCAGGATTGTTAAAGTTTATAAAGCCTATTTTGACCAACTATACATTAGTATTAACCTCATGTTATAATTTAACATTAAAACGTTGATAAGAATAAACAAATTGTAACGGTTAATCAGGTTATGAGGTTATTCACAGAAACTTTAAATCCTTTTATTAGGTCTTTTATCAAATATGCACAATTCGATATGTACGAATGTATATATATTTTTTATTAGAAAATGGTTACACAAATAAGCTTTTAATATATTAAGATAATTAATACCAAATAAACCAACTATATACACACGTAAGCAAGATATCATATATGCAGTATAAAACTTCTAAGAACAAAGGTTAATCCTAAGGACACGTGTAAGCTCCTAATAATATATCTTTATTGATATTTAGCCAAGATAAAAAAATTGAGAATAATAATTTAAATAACAACTAAGAAAACAAGAAACTAGAAAAATGAATAGAAATGGGGAACATATGAAGATAACTTATCATGCAGGCTTCCAATACTCTTGCTTACTCTACCTAATTTGATTGAAACTTACTAATGATAATTGTTCTTTAATTTGACTAATCCCCTGTCAAGGATGCAACTTCGTCGAGCAAATACCTTAAGTTTTAGGGCTCATTATCGATCTGGCTACTAAGATCGACTACTATAATGTATCAACAGCTATGTGAAGTACCAGAAACATACGAACTCCCTACTATGGGCTTATAATCCCATAATCAAAGGAAAGGTCAACGCTATAAATAGACGCTAACCACCAATGATTACAAAATAAACTCCAACCAAGTCAATTTATAATTTAGAGCCGCTTAAACACCACCAAGATTATATGCCTAACACTAGCATACTTACAATTAACCAACTAACGAAATTATGAATAGGAAGAATCATTGAAAAAAAAAAGTCTTAGATCCTTTTATGCAGACCTAGTTCTAAGGTAGTATGCTTAATCAACTAACTATACCATTAAATTTATCCATCATCCTTTAAAGTCACAACCTTAGATTGACAACTAAAAGTCAACAAACCATAAATAGCTAAAAGCAACTAAGGAGTATTCTATCTACCAATATATCACATGAATCAAAAATATGTACCTCACGGCTCACACTAGCATTGCTTGCAATCAACCTACTAATTAATCGGAAAGATCTTAAAAGTAGTCTTAGATACTTTTATTCAGACCTAATTTTAAGGTAGCACATTTAATCAACTAACTATATCTCTAATTCTCTAAAGTCATCTATCACCCATTAAAGTCTCAAGCCTTAGATTGACAACAAAAAGTCAACAACCTAGAAATAAATAAAATCAACCAAGGAGTATTCTATCTACTAAGATCAATAATCAGCGATATAATTAATTCGAAAAAAAACACATCATAAGAGAAATACAAACACTCACTCATAACTAAAAGTCAAACAAAACATCAAAATAAATCAAGATGCATTTAACTATATGATAAAACAAACCTAGTTAACTCGGTCATATACATAATCTGAAATCGAAAGAAACCAAATGATGGATAACAAATCGAGCCAATTAACGTAAATACATGTAACTGGATTAAATATATTCACTATAAGCTTCAAAATGTCTTTATTTAATAGATACTTTTACATATTTTTTCTTTTTAAGACCATTAATTACATATTTTCTCAAGACATGAAATCAATTACATATTTACCTACATAATACATAAATATTAAATATCTATCCATTTCATTAAAATTAACCTATCAAATGACTATTTTACCTTGTTTTTACCAAGACATTTTATTAATTTTTTGTTATTATAATTGTTTAAAATTTTGACAATGGTGTTTTGTATTTGGATATATAACTTTGATTATTGATTATTATTGATTTGGAATGAAGTCTTGAACTTTTATATTTGGAGTTGTAATGTTATTATTTTTATTTATATAAAATCTCGAACTTGAAAAAATATGTGATTGATGCTCTTAAGAAATGAAATACATAAAAATAACTTAGTAAATATATAATTTAGTAAATATGGATACAATAATCATTCAATAAATAATTTTAATAAAATAGGTAGATATGTAATATATGTTTTAAAAAGAGAAAATATGTAATTAACTTTTTAACTTGAATAAATATGTAATTAATGAGTTTAAGAATGATAACTATGTAAATATCGCTACTTAATATATTACTCCAAAGTCACCCTTGATCTCTTATTGTCGTCACCGATCAAATCTCCTGTGAACCCATTTGAATCTGCGGTCGGGTCTCCTCAAAAAGGAATGTTCTCTTAATGGGCCGTTAGCCCATTTAACATTTCATTTGAATTTGCAATTTGTAAATTAACTCTCAATTTAACACAAGGTACATGGGCTTAAACTCTTCTGGCTTCTGCACGTGAGCGGTATGTAAGTGAAATAATTAGCTTAACTAAAATCAATTTATGACTCAAAATATTAGAAGTTCATAAATTCTGACTTTCAAACTTTAATTTTGTTACGTTTATATATATTGTATAAAAGGTTTAGCATTAAAAATTCTAGTAATAACATTTGGTTTAAAATTTCACTCACCAATCTCAAGTTTAGCTACAGTATATCATTTAATCATGATTTCTTAAAAACTTCAAAATTTAAATATGATTGATTATAAGTAATATTTAATAAAAGTGACTAAAATCTATTTAAAGTATAGGAAATATTTATATAATTTATATATAATTTAAACCACCTCATATTCTATATGCAAACATCTAATTTAGTTATTTAGGATAAATAACATATGAACAAAGAATGGATTAATATTATAGTTCAAGTTGTAAAAAATACACTAAAAACGCTAAACTTGTATTACATGTAATTTTAAATCATTGTATCTAATAAGAGCTTGTTAATTATTAATGGTTCAAAATAAGATGACAAAAACAAAGTTACAAAAGGGATAAATGTCACTTTATCAAAAAAAATAAAAATAAATAAATATTAAAAAAAAATCAAATTACATGTATTAAGTAAGTTTGTCTTTAATATAAGAAAATTTGTTATGTAATTTCGTCGTGCAATTTTCACAAGTTCATGAACTTTAATATATTAAATGTGGGTGAGTAACTTTTTCGTAAATGTGTCCGTGTATATATTGGTTTTTGAAGAAATTAGTGAATAAAGAATCTATATTTTTTTTATAAGTTACATATTTGATTTAGAACAAGTAGGTGGCAACTAACATTCCTTATTGTGAGACTCATCAACGATAAATGGAACCTTTCTCGCAGCCCCGTCGGGGAGGATCTTCCGCTAAGTGAGGATCTTGAGGAAGGTCGGCTCGGGAAGCAGTTCGGAACCAGGAGACAGGAACACTGCCTCTCTTTGTCGGGTCGAATGCATGAACCCTAAAAACTTTAAAGTAATGCCATGGTGTGTTTGAAGAAGGAATCGTGCTCTATACAAAACATCATTTTTTACAAGAACAATGATAACAAAATGTATGTGTTTATTTTTTCAATCTAAATTTTCTTTTAAATTTTAATAAATGATTGAAATTCAATATTTATTCATGTCTAATGAAATTCAAAAAAATATGAACAAATTTTGTTTATTTATAGAACCTATACATATATGTTGATCCAAGTCACGCATGGGTTATATACTACATATAACTAGAGCTGTTTTAATTTTTGAAGACCATACAACTGAAATGAAAATTGGATGGTCAACCGATAACGTTCCAGGTTTCCAACTAAACTAAAGTTACCATATCATTTTATTCATGAGATGTGATTCAAAAGCTACACAATAACATAATTTATAAAGAAAACTTATTATACCATGCATTAGAACACTTTGCATGGAATCACAAGCAATTGATTCCAAATGCAACAAACATTACACAATAGAAAATGCTAAACATATGCTAAGTAGGTTGAAATTAAAGCATTTTCTTTTTATTCATTATCATATGACATTTACTCATGGTGTGACAACCTTTGCAGCTTCAGCCTTCTCCTTCGCGAGCTCTTCTGCTTTGAGTTTATCCTGAGCCAACTTTTCGGCTTTGGGACAGTTGAAGTAGCAGAAGCACATGTGTTTCCCATTGCGAACGTGACAAGCACCATGGGCTGCACCCTCCCACGACTTGCACTGGTCGTCACAGTGTCTCGTGTTGCGACAACTTCCAGACCATGTCTTGCTTGCCTTCTCACATAGTTCTCCATTCACCGATCCAATTTCTATAAACATTACATAAAATAAATGGTGTTGAATTAAGTGATGACAAATATTTAGATGGAGAAACACTTTCTTTAATTTAACTAATCATGAGAACCCGCTATCATAAAACTGATCACGCACCTCGTCAATACTATGCAAACGAATAGGATTAAAGAAGAAAACCAGTGGTCAAGAGCTTACCAGTGCCCCCAACGCCTTTAAGGTTAAGGATGAACAATTAGTTGTAGGTATTATGTCTCTACAACTTTTAATCTTATAAAAAGCATATGGTTTGAGAATGTCTGATCAGTAATTTATGTGATAAACATAATTAGTCTTTGCAAGAACAAACTAATCAAATCATTGTTATGTAATTCTTATTTCTCTGCCTTCTTAAGTATGTATTAAGTATGTAAGCTAGCTTAATGTCATGACGTCATTAAAACTGGTGTCGCATGTAAGGGTCAAATTAAACTATAATTGTGTGACATTAACTAGGAGTAAAAAGACAAATATAATGAACAGAAAATTGAGTGTATTTAAGATTAATTAATAACCTGAGATAGCAAGAATGAAGAGAAGTAGCAGAAATGCAAAGAAAGCAACTGAATTTTTAGCCATTTTTTGTGTTAGTGAAGCTAAAATATACTTGTTGCAAGTGTTGTGAGAGAAAGCTAAGAATATGAAGGGTATTTATAGGAAGAAAACATATAGCAAAACTTGATATTGATGATTAATAAATAACAAAATTGGCAAAAATTTCCACACAATTTGTCTTCTTTTGAAGTGATTGAGTGATGTGAGTAGGTAGACAAAGTGGGTTTAGAAATCCGACTTTTAGGGCTTTCTATGAATTTTCACCCCAACGGTTTTTTTTTTTGCCAATACCTAGTATGTAAAATGATAACACTCCTTTTGAAGTCGAGGATTCAAGTCTCGCACATGAGGTCGAGGATTAAGACCTCAATCTTATTTAAATTGGTTTCGTATTTATTTATCCAATTTTATTAAGCATGAGATGATGGCAAACAAATGGAGGAGCTATGGTTCACATGTTAGGCCATAGGGAGTTGTCTCGTTTCCCCCTTTTTCCCTTGGGTAACACATTAACGTCATTTCAGATTTATTTTATTTTCCCTATTTTTCTCCTGTTTTACACGGAATCGTCCGGGTGTACCCTAGTTTTCCCGTTTGAACAAAAAGAAAAAGAGAAAGTGGGGATGTGGAATCGATGGTGCCTGACTGCCTGGTGTTTTTCTGCGAGCCGAGACTTTTAGGGCTCACGGGGGGCCCACTATTATTAGTACTTAATATATGTCACATGCATTTTATTTTGGATTTGAACTTGTCATCTGGGTCTTCACTTTTTGAAATTGATTTTAGAGCCCGCTTCGGGCCGTCAGGCTGGTCAGAATGGTTAAATCAGAAACTAGCTTCATGGCGGTCTAATATGCTACTTTTGAAACAGTAGAATATGGGTCCATCGGTTGAACCAACAAACTAGGCTGTGGTGGAAAGGATATATTTTAAAATAATAATATATAATAATAATAATAATAATAATAATAATAATAATAATAATAATAATAATAATAAAAATAACAGTATTCTTTTTCTTTAGTATCTTACTTATTTTTTATTATTATTAATATTATTATTATTATAAAAATAACAGTATTATTTTTCTTTAGTATCTTACTTATTTATTATTTCAAACCTCATATTTTTTTTATCCTAAACTTTTTATCTCTGATGACATTATAATTTATAAAACCATATTAAAAGATATAACAACTTGATGTTTTGCTTTAAACTATCAAATTACTTATAGCACCAGTCTAACACGGATGATTCGGTGACCTTATGAAATTATAGTCTTTTCTTAGGGTGGGGGCGCACCCGCCGTGAGGGTGTGATGGCACCCCACATTGCCGCCTGCTCTTCATGCCATAAATTTTTGTTGTTTCACGGCATTGCCACGCCAGGCACCACAACCCAATTTTGATCGTTGCCCCAACCGTAACCAAAAAGTCATTGGCTCAACCCTCCCCCCCCCAACCCACACACACACACACAACAGTTATATTTGATTAAAAAAACAATTCAAACACTGTAAATACAAAGTAATTCCCCAAATTTTATACATCATTCTCAAACTACTCATTACAAAAATATACGCTATGAAATCTAACAAAAAATCCATAAAATCCAGAGCTCAAACCAGCAAAAAACATAGACCAAAGATGTGTTCGGGTCCAAGTGAACCAACGCCTTCTACCTAACCATTTAACCCACCACCACCACATACAACGAATTGGTTTCAAAACCCTTACGAATCCCCTCAACCATCGGTTTATCGCCCAACTATGCCTACATATCAACCCTCATAATTTTGTATTACCAAAACATATCAAATCCTTTCAAAACCCACCCCATCACGTAGAAGAAGAAAAACCTTAAAAAGATGAAGAAGAACAAAACGAATTATAGAGTAAACTTCACTTTTGCTCCCTGTGATTTGGTCGAAATAACGGTTTTCCTCCAAACGTTTCAAAATCACGATTTTGCTCCATGTAGTTTTCCGTTTGTCTCAATTAACTCCAACCAACTAACTCCGTTAAATATATCTATTAAAATCAAGGGCATTTTGGTCTTTTTATATATAAGGACTACAAATGTAATGTATCCAAACTAACAAGGGTATTTGTATAAATTGATTATATACATACACACACCCTAGCATCACAAACCAACACCTCCCACTGCCGGTCACCAGCCCCCGCTGCCGGTCACCAGCCTCTGCCACCGGTCACCCGCCTTTGCCGCCGGTCACCCGCTTCGCCGCAGTCGTTACCACCAGCGCCGGTCATCCGCCTCCATCGCTGGTCTCTCGCCTCCACTGTTTGCCAATATATATATATCTCTCTCTCTACCGAACATTGCAGAATATCACCTGAAAATCGTGAACCAGACCCTTAATCAGGGATTCGATTAAGGGTGTGCAAAGGTGAAGAGATTAGGGTTTGAATCTAGATTTGAATTCGGGCATAACAGATTCAAGATTGGTTGGGTTGTGGTTAGGGTTTTTGATTTGATGTGGTAGTGATGTGATGTTGGTTATGTTGATGCGATGTTTGTGATGGTCCGATGATTAACAAACTCTGATGGTGGTGGCGTGGTACGATGGTGGTGGGGAGGCGGCATACTAGTGGTGGTTCAAATCTTAGGCAGTGGTAGTGGGTTTTTGTTGTGTTTTCTTTAACAGTCTACTTCTACGACAGATCGATGCTTCGATTAAAGTTTGGTTTTAGGGGCGGTGGTGTTGTGGTGGCAGTGGTGATGTTGGAGGCGGTGGTGTTGTGGTGGTAGTGGTGGTGGTGGTGGTGGAAGCGGTGGTGTGGTGGTGGTGGTGGTTGTGATGTGGTGGTGGTGGTGGTGTTGTTGGAGGCGGTGGTGTTGTGGTGGTAGTTGTGATGTTGCGGTGACAGTGGTGGTGGAGGTGTTGGTGTTAGGGGCCGGTGGTGTTGTGATGGCAGTGGTGGGTTGGTGGTCTCAGTGGTGGTGTTGGTGGTCTCAGTGGTGGTGGTGGTGGTAAGTGGATATCAAAGAAAATGTGTTTGGGTTTTTGAGTAATGTACAATATTAGTCAGAAGTTTGAATAAGTTACATTTTTAGTCATTTTTACTAAATGATCAATATACCCTTGTAATTAACAGATTAGTTTTAACGGTGTTAGTGGGTTGGAGTTAATTGAGATGGATTACAAACCACATGGAGTAAAATCAAGATTTTGAAACATTTGGAGGCAAACCATTATTTGGACCAAACCACAGGGAGCAAAAGTGAAGTTTACTCCGAATTATATGATTATATTCGAGTTTATGAAAGTGAAGATAAAGAGATTTGTGTGGAAGACCCCCCCCCCCCCACCCAACCAAAGTCTAAATCGAAACGTATATCGATAACCTAAGCTACTAACAAACCTTGGGATGCAAATGAGGAGGAAGCATTGGCAATATGTACCGAAGACCCTAGAGTTGAAGATCACCTGAAAAGCGGTTCGTTTTGAAAGAAAGTTTTTCGACACTTTAACATCATTGTTGGTGGCATGAACCAAACCATTGATCAACTTAACTCAAAATGGGGGATAATGAATCATACAATGAGTCATTTTAACTGGATATATATCCAAACGATAAATTTATTACATTTATTTATATATATATATATATATTTATTTATTTACATTTTTTATAATGATATTACTTGTGTAATATTTTTTTTTTGTTTTTAAATATGTAGAAAAATCGTTAGACGAGTGGAAGCAATTACAAGGATATCATCCTCAAAGCCTTAACCAAATACAAAAAGGTTTACAGAAAAAAAGGCTTCACAAGCATCAAGTAGTGGAAGGTTGTAAGAAACCTTGCCAAATGTGAGCCGGTGGAGGTTATGGACGTAGAGTTTGGTACTCAAACAAAGAAGATGACTAAAACTTTGGAATTGGGCCAATACGTAAGCTCAAATGAGCCTGTTACAAGCCCCCTTCCCAACCTCAACCCGAACGTCACACCGACTGGGCCGAGAGGTAAGGGCAAAACAACGGGGGAGTCTTCTTCGAGCAAGCAAAGTTGAACGAGGCCATTAGCAACTACAAAGCGATGTGGGAGAAAGAAATAGAGCAAAAAAGGACTAGAAGCGCTTTGTATGAAAGTAACTGATGGCTTTCCTACACTTACAATGAGAGACGTTGCTTCGCGAAAAGCTAGACCGAAACATGAAGATTTCTCTTAAACCGCATGACAATGTGTCCGAGCCGATGTTGGAAAAAGTCATTGAACGCAAATGTCAAATGCCCGGATATGTGATTGGGAGTTTGACTTATAAATATTTAGTAATTTTTTTATTTTTAAAGTTTTTATTTTAATGTATTTTTTTATTTTTTTAATGAGTTTTTAATTTTAGTTTGTAATTTATTTATTTTTGAGTAAACTTCACTTTTGCTCCCTGTGGTTTGGTCAAAATAACAATTTTCCTTCAAACGTTTCAAAATCACGATTTTGCTCCCTGTGGTTTAAAATTCATCTCAATTAACTCCAAGCCACTAGCGATATTAAACTTTTATGTTAATTACAGGGGTAGTTTGGTCATTATATATGTGAGGATTAATTTTGTAATTTATCTATTTAGAAGGACTTAAACTAAATAAATAAATTTTGGTCATATAACCATCACCCTCATATTCTTCATCAATCATCATCAACAAATCACCACCACCCACCACAGGCCCACAACCACCTGCAACATCAAAAGTTCATAACCACCAACCACCACCATCACCATCGGCCAGCACCATCACCACCTGTTGTTCAAGTCGCCAATCTTGATTTGAATCTGGGGAAGTTAAGATGGGGGTGGGTTCTCAAATCTCACCCACCGGTCCACCACCATTGCCATCCCCACAGTCCCTCCAACACCATCATCATCTTCATCATCCGCACCACTACCATCGAACCCCAAATCGATTTAGGGTTTTTACTATTGGATTTTTTATTAAACAAATTAACCTATATTGATGGTGGCAAGTGTGGAGATCTGAGGCAGATCGAAGGAAGTTTATGGTGGGTTTTTGTTGTTGTGTTCTTTCTTGAACAGATCGACTTCTAAGGTGGATTTATGCTTCGATTAAAGTTTGATTTTGGTGACTATGGTTATGGTTGTTAGCGATGGTTAGATTAGGGTTCAAATTTCAGATGTGATGGTGATGATGGTAACCGATGGCTAGGTGGTGGTGGTGGGTGTTGGTTGTGATTTTGGGTGGTGGTGGTAATTTCTGGTGATTTTGTCCATGTTCTAGGGCTAGAAGGTGTGGGGGTTGTGGTGGTGTTATGGTGCGTGACAGTGGTGGTGGTGGTGGTGTTAGAGGGCAGTGGTTTTGGTGGCATTGGTGGTGATGGTGTTGGTAGTTAAGGGGTTGTTGTGTTGTTGTTGTTGTGGTGGTGGTGGTGGTGGCGGCGGCGGCAGCGGTAGCGGCGGGGTGGTGGTGGTGGTGGTGGTGGTGGTGGTGGTGGTGGTGATCAGTGGATGTCAAAGTGTGTTGGTTTTCTAAGTAAAATACAGAAATAGTCCTTTTAATTTAATAAAGAAGTTTGAATAATTTATACTTTTAGTCCCTACTATTCAAATGACCAAAATACCCCTGTAATTAACGGAAAAACCTAACGTTGTTAGTGGCTTGGAGTTAATTGAGATGAATTTTAAACCACAGGGAGCAAAATCGCGATTTTGATACGTTTGGATGAAAACCGTTATTTCGACTAAACCATAGGGAGCAAAAGTGAAGTTTATTTTTTATTTTTATGAGTAATTTAAAAAAAAAATTTGTGGTATACGTCCAACTTTCTTAGAACTTACAAGTGTAATAGTTGGATAAAAAAGTTTTCCACACAAAATTGTCTTATTTGGACTTTGATAGATGCGTGCATGCATTGTATACGTCCAACTTTCTTTCATATATTTCTAATTTATTTTCATATGATTCGAACATCTTTTCATTTGCATCGTGGCACTCTTGTGACCGTCGATCGGGATCAATTGTATACATATATTCATTTTAAAACTAGCTTTATTAAACACGTATATTACACGAGTTAAATAAAAAATATATTAGATAGAATGCAAATTTATTAATAGTAAAACGATATTTTAAGCTAAGATATTATTGAAATTACGTATAAGTAATTACTATAAGTAATAAAACAATAATATCAACTTTTTAAACATTTTTAGTTTTTTTAAAAAAAATATAAACATTTTGTTTCAAAATAAACTATTTTAAAAAAAATATATCATTTTTTAAATTTCCTTATTATAGCTCTCAATTTTCATTATTTCTAGTTTATATAAATTATAGTTTTTTAAAATACCAACTTTAAAACATTTCGTATCTTAAAAATGTTTGATGTTTTGTAAAAATTTCTTATGTTATAAAATTTGTTTTTCTTGAAATAACATTAATAAAAATATTATTAAAAGAAATTATTTTTAGTTTAAAAAAATTAAATAATATTATTAGTAATTAATATAATTATTTAATATGATAGAGAAACGAAAATTTTGATGATTAGGAATGTGTTAATGTCATGTGTTTCTATTAATTACTCTTATATTAAAGTAAATAAAAAATAATTAAACTATGAATATATAATACTCAAAGTAACGTATAGGGGTCCAACATTAATTCGGACTAAACTTTAATCGAGGGTAAAAATGTATTAACGTTCATGGGAAATGACTGTTCGGACTATTCTTCGTATCTTCGATTTGCATTGTTTAATTGTAGTAATAATTACTTATACATATGTTGTTTTTTACTATATTGTACTTAAAATGTAAATAAAATTGTGTGTACGGGTGTTAATTGTGTCGGATAGATGAACCGAAGGAATTCTAGAAGACGGATCGAATGAATGAAGCCAAACATGATAAGTATATTGATTCTTATCATGATATCAACTCCAATACGCACCCAACTAAATTCAAGTAGTGTTTTGGCTTGTCTCGTTCAATGTTCATTTGTCAATACAATGATACACAGTCATTTACTAACATTTTAAACAACTAATGAATCTACCTCAAATGAATTGTTTTTTTCTCATTTGGTGTAATTTTTGAATTTTTTTGTTTCTTATCTCTCATCCCTGCTCGTCGGTTTTTAACACCATCACCATCTTTTTGTCCTCCTTGTCGGTTTTATCATCTCCATCATCATCCTCCACTTGTTCGTCAAGTTAATTACTATATGGACAGAATTCTATCCAAAATACAACAAATCTTTCATTTTTCAATCTATTTTCTATATAAGAAGATGATTGAATTACAACATGTACTCATCTATCTTGAAATTTAAACAAAAAATACGAACGGAATTTGGCTTTTTGTAAAACCTACACATGTTGAAATTATGTGTGAGTTATATTATATACCTAAATATGACTACATATGTATATGTAACGTTTAAAAGTTAAGATTACACATGAGCTTATAATTTAAATGTTCTTTTATGTACATATCATACACATTGTATGTAGAAAAAAATATAATAATAAACCATCCATAAAATCTTACTTATTTATGTTTTTTTACTCTCGCAATAATTTTGTGTTCTTGTGTAAGTGAAAAATTAAGCCTCCCTATTTTTTTCCCTATTTTTTTCTTTAAAAATCTTTCTTTTTGCATGTCATAAAAGTAAAACTTAACATCTTTAATGTGTGATTTGTGAATAAAAAGATTTTTAGGGCTACAGCAAAGAAACCAGACCCACATGATTTGTTGGGGATTTCTTAATAAAGGAATGACCGGATGATTCTAAAGTCATGTGATTTCACTTTCAGATCAAATAATTGGAGTGTATACCAATGATTTGACCGGATAAAATCAGAATTGATTCAAGAATTCGTATGAATTTTTGGATGTTATGTGTAATTCGAGTTTTTCACTTCTCAATTTCTTCTGAACTATCAATCCCAACATAAACGGGATTGAAGTTTTCCAAGATAACTGCTATGCGGTTTTGAACACCCTCAAGTTTAATTAATACAATTTTGATCAAAAATCAATTTTTAATGCATTTTCTATGAAGGACTTTTGTTCAAAATAAAAAAATTCCAAGCTGCCCCTTGGACCCCGCCAGGGGCTACCGCCCCTTGGACCCCGCTTCTCTCGGGGGCGTTGCCCCCGAACCCCCCGTTAGTCCCGATGACATTCAAACAACCGTACACTTTTGTTTGAATGACACACGCAATCTCTAATTAAACTAAAATATTCAACATGATTCATCTTCACTTTGAATTTTTGAGACAACAACTAATGTTCCCTGAGCAGTCTGGTGAATATAGTTATAACTATATAACTTTCTCATAATTTGATTTGCTTAATTAATAATGTCAAAACAAAATCTGAAAATTAGTATGCTTTCTCAAAAACCTAACGAAGACGGGAAATGTTTTAGTAAAACAAGAGTAGTAAATTAAAGTGTGATTAATGCTTTAAGCACCAAATTTATCGTATATCTAAAAATGAATCAAGATACATTTAACGTAGGTGATAAATAACATAACAAGCTCGGTCGTATACATATTTTGAAATAAAAAATGAATAAAGAGAAAAACAAAAGATGAATAACAAATCGAGCCAATTAAAACAAATACATGTAACCGGATTATATATATTCACTCTAAGCTTCAAGATGTCTTTATTTAATTTTACTCTACAGTCACCCCTGATCTCTTAGGGCATGTTTGGTTCAAATAATTTGATGGAATTGGAATTGAAAAACTTTTCATTCAAAATCATGTTGGATTAGGAGTGGTTTTGGTTTGTTTAACACGCGCAAAAACACAACCATGTTGTGGCTGTAATCTAGAGGATTGCCACGCCCGAACAACCACGGTTTTGGTTTGTTTAACATCATCGCCCAACAATAGAGTACATTATCAACCATATGTATTTTATCTCATGGCTCAAACATGTTTTATCCAGTCATCACAGCCAGTAACATTTAACAGTGAACTCTTAGATGAGACAAAAGCAGGGCTGTTCACGAGCCGAGCCGAACCGAGTGGACCTTTGCTCGTGCTTGGCTCGTTTCTAAACCGAACCGAGCCTATCGGCTCGTTTACAACCGAGCAGAAAATCGAACGAGCATTTTTCGAGCGTTAATTTTTCGAGCGAGCGTCGAGCGAGCGCAAACGAGCACCGAAAAAATTGTACAACCCAACTATCTTGTATGTCATACAATTTTATATTGCGGTTAACATGTGTTAATGACTTAAAAAGTATCACATTTCATAACATAACATTTTTATGGATAACAAGATGTTATGGCTGACGATAATGCTAAGACTGTAGCCGATAAAGCGGAGAGTATATTGCAGAGAACGATGACGGTAAGAGCGGGAGATGATTGACAAAACTTGTCTCTTAGCGGCTTGGGATTTAAATTTTATGCTTAGTTTGAAATTTTTTATTAGGTTGATTGATCAAGTATGCGTAAATATAATTATAAATTTATATATAGTAGGCCAAATCGACTAAAGTACTATGTATAAACTATATAAACATATATATGTATATAAACTCATAGGGTCTCATATGTGCCAACTAACATCGTTATCTCCGATGAAATCTCTTGTGAACCCATTTGAATCTGCCGTCGGGCCTCCTCCAAAAGGAATGTTTTCTTAACGGGCCTTTAGCCCATTTAACATTTCATTTGAATTTGCAATTTGTATATTAACTCTCAATTTAACTGTTTAAGACAAGGTACATGGGCTTAAACTCTTCTGCACGTGAGCTAGTTTGTAAGTGAAATAATTAGCTTAACTAAAATCAATTTATGAGTCAGAATATTATAAATTCATAAACTCTGACTTTCAACTTTAATTTTGTTACGTTTATATATCTTGTATAAAAGGTTTAGCATTAAAAATTCTAGTAATAATATTTGTTTAAAGTTTCACTCAATCTCAAGTTTAGCTACAATATATCATCTAATCGTGATCTCTTAAAAACTTCAAAATTTACATATGATCGATTATAAGTAATATTTAATAAAAGTGACTAAAAACTATTCAAAAGTTTAGGAAATATTTATATAATTTATATATAATTTAAACCACCACGTATTCTTTATGCAAACATCTAATTTAGCTATTTTAGGATTAATAACATATGAACAAAGAATGGATTAATATTATAGTTCCTCAAGTTGTAGAAAATACACTAAAAAGCGCTAAACTTATCTAAAATATATGCAATTTTAAATCATTGTATATAATAAGAGCTTGTTAATTATTAATGGTTTATAATAAGATGGCAAAAAAATTAGAAAAGGAATGAATGTCACTTTCTCAAAAAAAAATTAAATATCATAAAAAAATAAATTACATGTATTAAGTAAGTTTTACTTTAAAATTAAAAAAATTAGCTAAGTGATTTTGTCGTGCAATTTTTACAAGTTAATGAACTTTAATATATCAAATGTGGGTTGAGTAACTTTTTCGTAAATGCGTCTGCGTTACCGTGTATATATTGGTTCTTGATGAAATTAGTGAATAAAGAATCCATATATTTGTTTATAAGTTATAAATCTGATTTAGAACAATTAGGTGGCAGCTAATATCCGTTATTGCTCATTAACGATAAATGGAACCTTTCTCGCAGCCCCGTCGGGAAGGGTCTTCCATTAAGTGCGGATTTAGAACACCGCTTCTCTTTAGCGGGTCGAATGCAAGAACCCTTCACAAGGGTACCTCGCTTCAACTCCGCCTACCCTAAAACCAAACCAACTTTAAATAGCGATTGTCTTTAGCTTTTGTTTATTGTCATTGTAAAAAACATCGCTAATTCAAATCATAAATCTATGTATATTTCTTATTACTAAAGTAACTTCTTCCATATGAAAGTGAAATAAAAAAAGTTAGATTTATAATTTACAAATCTCTAAATATTTGTTTGTATACAACACTTAATGTAACATTCGTAAGTTTATTATCTTATCTAAAAATAATAATTTTAACTCATCTCTAGTTTTGATTATGTATAACGCACCGTAAAGATTGAACCTTACTTATGAAATAGTTGAGCTAAAATCAGATTAACTCAAGTTATACTAAACATAGCATCATCTCTTGAAACTAATATCATTGGTTTTCTACCTCGTCTTTTATGTCTTTTAACACTTAAAAAAGGAACTAAAACACCAATTTTGTATATGAAACTTTGAGATAACAAATATGATTATAATAAATCAAGTTGTCGAAGGTCCCAAAAACATATATAATTAAAAGTTTCAAATAATAAATTGTTTAAGATATACAATATAAAGTTAAAAGTTTCACATCATAATTTTCACAAAAGATTTGTTAATATAATATCTCAATAGCAATTTTCTTTTTCATATGAACATAGTTCAACCCTAGTGATTATTTCGTAGCATAGTTTTTCATAAAACAAAAAAAATATTTGGCAATTAATACAAAACATATATAATAGTATAAAATAAAATATGTCTCATATTAAGTGATCTATTATTCAAAACTTGATGTGATGTTTTGTGCAATCAATGGCACAAATTACTTTAAATTTTGATTTTCTACCTTTTTTTTTTTAAACATCTCCAAATGTGTAATGTAACAAAAAATTGACTTTACTCAAATAAACTATAACCAAGAAAAAAGTTACACACATTTTTAGACGGGAATTAAAGATATGAATACCTAAAAACATAACATGTGGTAATAAAGATATTGTTTTATTAATAAGTATAGATTCAACTTACACTTGTGTAGGTAGCATTTAGTAGTTAAAAGAACATATAGAAAAAAATATTTTAATGGTTTGTATATACATCTCATACACATTTGTATGTAGAAGGTAAAAGCTTTTAAAAAATAATATAGTAATAAAAAAATAAATGATTTTGTTTTCTTCTTGTTCTTAATTAAGTTTGTGTTCCGAGAGAATATCAACTTATATATATAAGTAGTTTAAATTTATTAAATAATAAATAAATCAAACTTGAGCTCTATCTTAAAAAGATTTTAGCAAGCCGAGTTAAGTGTATACCGAGAGCTGTTCTAAATTTAGAAGACCATACAATAAAAATGAAAATTGGATTACCATAAACCGATCATTAAGAAATGAAATATAACATTCCGACTAAACTTAATTTGAGAATTAGAAAAGGTTAACGTTCTTGGCAAATGATATGATAATTATTGTACTTAAAGCGGTCAAAAATTAATTAAAATGGCGTTAAATGTTCAAACAAAAGTTATTATATGATTTCACAGGATTCAAAACAACATAATTTATAAAGAAAACTTATTATACCATGCATTAGAACACTAATTTATAAAGAAAACTTATTATACCATGCATTAGAACACTAATTTATAAAGACAAACTTATTATACCATGCATTAGAACACTTTTGCATGGAATCACAAGTAATGGATTCCAAATGCAACAAACATTACACAATTGAAAATGCTAAACATATGCTAAGTAGGTTTAAAGCATTTTCTCTTTATTCATAATCATATAACATCTGTTACTCAAGGTGTGACAACCTTTGCAGCTTCAGCCTTCTCCTTAGCGAGCTCTTCAGCTTTGAGTTTATCCTGAGCCATCTTCTCGGCTTTGCGACAGTTGAAGTAGCAGAAGCACATGTGTTTTCCTTTGCGGACGTGACAAGCACCATGGACTGCACCCTCCCATGACTTGCATTGGTCGTCACAATGTCTTGTGTTGCCACAATTTCCAGACCATGTCTTGCTTGCCTTTTCACATAATTCTCCATTCACGGATTCGATTTCTGTATTCGCACACCAAAGAAATTATGTTGAATTATGTAAACAATTATTTTAGATGGGGAAACAGTTATTTATAAACTAATGAGAACTAATTATTAGAAAACTAATCATGAAATTGAACCCATCAATACTATGCTAACAAACATGATTGGGTAAATACAGCTTGTGTAGGTGGTTAAAGTAGAAAACTAGTGATGACAATGTTCGAACCTTAGACCACTGGTTAAGTGCTCACCACTGTTCCAATTCCTTGGAGGTTAAGGATGAACACTTAGTTTTAGGTATATGTGTCTCAACAACTTTTAATCTTTTAGAAAGTATATGGTTTGAGAATGTCTAACTAGTAATGTTTTGTGATGAACATAATTAGTTTATGTAAGAACAAACTAATTAAATCATTGTTTTATAGTGCTTCTAATCTACCTTCTTGAGTATGTATGTTAACTTAAAATCACGACGTCTCTTCATATTTCAAAATGACTCTATGACATTAACTAGGAGTAAAAAGCTAAATACAATGAACGGAAAAACGAATGTAAATAAGATTGATTAATGACCTGAGATAGCAAGAACTGAGAGAAGTAGCAGAAATGCAAAGAAAGCAACTGAATTTTTAGCCATTTTTGTGTTAGTGAAGCTAAAGAATACTTGTTGCAAGTGTTGTGAAGAGAAGGTTGAGAAAATGAAGGGTATTTATAGGAAGAAAACCTGTAGCAAATCTTGAAAATGACGATAAATAATGAAGAAACTTCGCTAAAATTTCCACACAATTTGTCTTCTATTGACGTGCATAACTCAGCATGAGTGATGTGCCTACGTTGGCAAAGTGATTTCACAAGTCCAAGTTTAGGGCTACCTATGAATTTCCATAGAACGGTTTTTTTTTTCTAGCAATACCTTGGTGCGTAAAATGATATCACCCTTTTAAGGTAGAGGACTTAAGTCTTGCACCCGAGCATATCTTTTTTATTTTCCCCAGTTATTCTCTGTTTTACACAGAGTTGTCCTCGTTTACCCTAGTTTCCCCGATTAACCCAAAACATAAGAAAAAGTGGGGATGTGAAGTCGGTAGTGCCTAGTGTTTTTTTTTTCACCAAGTCGGGACTTTTGGGGCTCACAGGGTTTAGGGGTGGTGTTCCCAGCAATGGTCGGGTTTTCCCCACCCTCCTCCGCTACCCACTTTGTGAGCGCTTATAAATTGTTAATACTAAACATATGTCACCCGCACTTCATTTTGGATTTGAAATTTAATTTCATCAGTGATTTCACTTTTTCTTACTGTTTTTAGAACCCCTTCGGGTCGTTTGGCTAGTCAGAGTGGTTAGATTAGAAACCAACTTCATGACGATCTAACATAGTACTTTTAAACCGGCAAATTATGGGTTAGACTAGTTAAACCAACAAACTAGGTTGTGGTTGGAAAGGATATATATATATATATATATATATATATATATATATATATATATATATATATATATAATAATGATAATAAAAATATTTTTTAATATCTTATTTATTGATTTATTTATTATTTCAAACCTCATATTTTGTTTATTCCAAACTTCTTATACTGATAACATTACAATTTATAAAACACATATTAAAATATAAAACAGCTTCATGTGTTGCTTTAAACTACTAAATTACTATAAAATCGGTCTAAAACATATGATTTAATGACCGGTCCGATTATGAAAATAAAGTCCTCAGTTAGAACTTATAAGTGTAATAATCGGATAAAAAGGTATTCCACACAAATTTGTCTAATTTTGACTTTGGTGGATGTTTGCATGCATTGTATATATCCAACTTTCTTTCATCTCTTTCTAATTTATTTTCATATGATTAGAACATCTTTTATTTATCATCGTTGCCCTCTCGTGGCCGTCGATCTCCTCCTTGGTCAATTGTATACATGTATATGTTAAAATTAATTGAACTAAAAATATAACTAGTATTAAGCCCCCGCGTTGAGGGGGCCTAAAACCGTAAAAAAACCAAATCGAAACGTTGTTGTAAATTCACGCAGTGAACGTAAGAGAAACGAAACACAGATGTTGTTGAATACATCTGAAACTATATATAAAAAACCGAAATCGTCACAAAAACCTGTGCATTGCGGCAAGACAGTCGTCGTGAAAAAAAATTAAAAATATTACATTAAGCCGAAGTCGGTTTCGCTCAAAATCTATACCAAAATGTTGGTAAATATAAGTATTTGAAATTTTATAATATATTATATTTTTAAAGTTATAAAAATATTTATTTAAAATTAATTATAATATGAAAATATTTGTATTGGAAAAGGATAAAATGAAGAGATAAATATTAGCCCTAAAGCTTAACAAAATTATTTTTTTGCCATAAGAAACCATACATCAAAAGGTTGTACTACATGCTTAAGTTTAGGGGCGTTCAAAAATATCCGAATCCGAGAATCCGAAATATCCGAATTTTTGGATATCCGAAAATTCGGATATCCGAATTTTGGATATCTGAAAATTCGGATTCGGATTCGGATAGTGATTTTCAAAAGTTTTGGATATTCGGATATCCGATTATCCGAAAACTTAAAAATATTTGTTTTTTTTTAAATTTTAGACATATTTTTACTTTAGATTAAGGTTTTTAAGTGTATTTTGGGACTTTTATGATATGAGTTGGTTTTTTATATTATTTTTATAATAGCATATGTCTAAATATTGTAAAAAAACTAAAAAATAAAAAAATAAAAAATGAATTTCGGATATCCGTATCCGTATCCGTATCCGAAATTTTGGATACGGATACGGATAATGATTTCTACTAGCCGGAATTTTCGGATATCCAAAATTCGGATATCCGACTTTGAACACCCCTACTTAAGTTATTCTCATTATGCTTTTTAAAATATAGAAAATATGAAAATATTAAAATGAAAGGACAAAATGAAGAGATAAATATTAGCATTAAAGTTTAACAAAATTAATTGTTTGCCATAAGAACCCATGCATCAAATGGTTGTATTACATGCTTAAGTCATTCTCATTATGCTTTTTAAAGTATAAATAATATATACTTAAAGTAACATAATAGGTGTCCTTAAGGGGATAGCTTGATGGTAAAAGGTGTGTTCCCTAACCATATGGTTCTGGGTTCAAATCTTACGATGTGCAGATTCGATGAAAATCCTGGTAATAGGAATTGATAACGTATAGGTGTTCAACAATAATTCGGACTAAACTTTAATCGAGGAAAAATGGGTTCGTGTTCTTGGGAAATGATCATTCTAGTCGATACTTTCTAAGGACTAATTAAAACATGGACGGGGCACTGATTCACTCGATCATCTTCATTACTCGAGTGTAGAATCTTAGGGTATTAGGCTGGCATGTAGGGTTGCGGATCCAGAGATTTTCATTACGCGTAGCAAAATACGGTTAAGGTACAAATGGATTGGGTCGACGGAAGTAAATGTCTAAATAACATTATTTTGAGTCCTTAGGGAAGCTAATTTCTCTTAATACAACTTCTGAAAACAAACTTCAGATAATCTCATTTGTAATTTTGGTAATATCATACTTTAGATAAATTACCAAGACGTTTCAATTTATGATTTGTAACATATGCAATAATAAAAAAATTAAATATCGTTTGAACCAATCCTAAATTTGATAATAATGTTCGAAAGAAAATTATTTGAACGACTGAATTACTAATCGTTACTTTCGAAAATTTATTAAAAAAGCTTAAATGTATATACAAGTCTTAAAAAACTAAAATTTACTTATTTTACACAAAAATTACCATTCTTGACTATTGAAATAAAAATTTATTTACAATTGTGCCCCCACAACCACAAAATTGTGCCCCCAAAAATAAAATCATGCCCCCTCAATTTGCTTAAATTGCTATAATTAAATTGTTAAAAATAAAACAACCACCTACTGTATCTTTGTATCCGCCCCAGCTACCTACCGTCTCTTTGTATCCGTCCCTATTGGCACGTGTTCGAAAAAAAGCTTGTACATCAATTTATCATCATCAGTCTTGATCCTGAGACCATCTTCTATAAAAAATTCATTATATGTGACTATGTGAGAAAATCCTTTAATTCAACCTAAAAATCATTTTATTTTACTTATAATGTAAATAAAGTCGTGTGTATGGGTGTTCATTGCGTCATGTTTTGGCTTGTCAGGTTCAATGTTTGTTTGTGAATAGAACTAATACATGGTGCTTTGTTAAGTATTTAAACAACCAATTACACCACCTAAAATTAACTTTTTTTGTAAACAGTGTATTTTTAATTGATTTTATTTCTTATCTCTCATTTCTTTTTGGGTGTTCATTTAAAGGAAATGATTAAGAGATGCCGAAGTAAGAATATGTTGTTGGGAGCGGTGAATAAGGTTGCTTGAAGTTAAAATCTGTAAAGGGTTTAAAAGTGAAAATTACAAGCCTCAAACTTGTTATTACTTTAAAAAAAAAATTAGTATCCAAACATATTATATTCGTCAGACAATATGAAATATCTGTGTAGTTAAATTTGTATTTTTCTAAACAACACCTAGGTTAATTTAAAATCCACCTAATATGTTTAGTGTACCATTGGATCAATTTTTTTTTTTTTGGTTTTCAAAAAATCAATTGAAAACGACAAACGTTTTACCAAACAATAGCAGTAAATTGAAATGTGATTATGAGTTATGACTTTAAACATCAAAGTATCATATTTCTAGAAAAGACATTGAATTTGAGTTTCACTTTAAAACCTCAAATCAGTCATCCTTAAATAAGATTATCGTATTTTACAAAAGGTCATGCCTTAGTTTCTATTCTAGAAATTACAAAATATATCATTACTTTCTTTTGAAAGATAAGCTTAACATTCTTTATAATGATTGAAGACCGTCAAAAGATTAGATCGTAATCTTGAATATTATACCCATTATTATATCGTAGATAAAGTAACATTTATGCGGTAGGCCTAGTGGTAAAATTTTCTATGCTTATCTTATTTGACCTTCATATATATTTAATACTTATCCCATTATCTTTTAATTAACTAGTTTGTATTTAGTTTTATGATGTGTGAGTTTATTATTGATAATTACATAAACATCCTATTTAAGAAACAACTAGTGGGTGTACACGCATGTTATGATGGATTGTTGAAATTTGTAAAACTCGGTTTCAACAAGTTGTACATTATTATTCATCTCGCGGTTTTAAATTAAAATATACATCAACTAGTCGGTTATGAAAAAAAAAATGTTCTTTCTAAATAAAATAACATGGCTCAACAACAAATTCAGATTTTATAAAACATCATATTTTAAAATAAAATATTATATTTTAAAATTTGAAAAGGAAAAAAAGTATTAAAAATCAAAACCATCAAGCAGCTTTTAATTGTTATATATTTGTGCTTCAATGACTTGTACGTTATTATGTACAACTTTGATGTAATGACATCAAGATAAGCACATATTCGAAATATTATAAAAACATAAAAATAAACACGTCAAACTATTATTCTGAAATGTACATATAAATAAGCATGTAAAAATATTATATTTGAAGATTTATAAAAATAAATTTTTTTATAAAACTTAATATTTTAAAAATATAATTTCTTTAGTGTTTTGCAGCGTGTGACCCACAGGCCAAGGCCACACAGGTCAAAACTAAAGACAGATGGGCTATATGATAGCATGAAAAAAGGTTTGGGCTCGGGTTTCTTATTATTGTTACTACTTAAGGCCAGTTTGTAATAAAAATCCGGTCCATTATAGTTTATTTAGAAGGCCCAGTTTCATTTATATTTAGTTCATAATCCAAAATATGTCTGACCCAAAATTACTGGACAACTCATGATAATGTAATTTAAGATTATCAGTTTGCTAAGCTGTTGGAAGAAAAACTTGGACATGATTGTTTTAGTCTTTTAGAGACTAATAATAAAAATAATATATGTTAATCGTATTATATATTAAGATACTAACATTTAAATAACACATCTTTAAAACAAGCAGTATAATAATGATTAATTTAGTGAAATTCTTTTTTCTTTATGATTTAGTCACATTTGGCATGTTCATTTAAAAAAAGAATTGCATCGGGCTCCTCAAGGTTTTAAAAAATTATTATTTTCATTCAAAAAAATTAACTCTGTTAATTCAAATTGTTAAACATGTTAATTGATAAAATTATCATTTAAACTACAAAACAAAATCCCTCAATTACATAACCATAATCGAGAGAAACTAAATTAAGATATAGGAAAGATGCCGACTAAAGAAGATGGTCTCTATTATACAACTCATTCACAATGGGTTCCCGAACGCCAAAAAAAATGAGATCCATTCTCCTCCCCCACCGATAAAGTCAATAATCTCGTGATTCTGTCATGATAAAAGGTTTGTAGATTAAATGTTCGATTTAGGTTTCGTGTATGGAACAATAATACGTGAATGAGATTTTAACATGAATACATTAACATAAATTAGGATTTTGACTTTATATGTAAAATTACATAATTACCTTTTTTAATGATAAATGATTTAACATTTTAAATTAACAGAGTTAACTTTATTGGATGAAAATAACAATATTTTAAAACCTTGGGAGTCAGATGCAAAAAAGTCTTTTTCGCATGAAAATAACGAATTTGACCAAACCATAGAGATGAGCAATTCACTCTTAATGATTAGACGGTCGTAAAATAATAAGATTTTGGTGATTAAAAGACACGAGTTAACCGGTAGAATTCGCCTCTAATTTCAATATTTAGGAGGCCTAAATGAAGAATTCAAATAGTTTCACACATCCTGAACTACACATTCAAAGACATTTAATGTGAAGTTCTTGAATTCATAGTTATTATGTTCAAAATGTGTTAGTGATATTTGAATTCAAGCATTCCTAATGTCCTAATATCTCTCCCATGAACTAAATTACATGTGATTTGTCTAAGAGTTACAATAGTTTTCGTATTAGAACCAAATGAAGCATTGATTGGTTAGGCATGGTGGTTTCATAAACGAGCTTTAATTTATTGATTTGTTTTTTGTTTTATTATATATGGGCATGTCAAGCACAATGTATGGCTCTAATATGTATTTTTAAGCTAAACAAAAGTGGTAACGTGAACCTTGGACCAAAGAGCGTCAAATAGGATGGATGACAGCCCTTGATCAATAAATCAACAAGCTGACTTGAAGTAGACACATATGGTATGATGAGAATCCGACCCATAATCATGTAACGTATAAAATGCATGTGGTACTCTACATGATTTTCTGTAAAAAAATTGTGTGACATGGAGGCTATAGGTCACAGATGCATAAAGGGCAATACATGGCATGAGTGGTGTAACATACCAGTACTTATTGTCCAGTATAGGCGTGTAAGTGGGTTTAAAAGTCCACGTGCGATAACCATGTGGAGTTCGCTTGACCGGATTAAGGTTAGACAATTAACTCATGGCTCACAACTTGTGCATATTAGCTCGTTAAAAGTCAACTAGTTTCGATCGTCCTTGTTTGCTCATAGGAATTTACAAATTGAGGTAGCTCTCTCGATTACAAATGCATATCGTTGATTTTTCTTTTGTAATTGGTAGTTTGTAAATCAAGAGTCGATTAAACTCGCTCAATGAACAACTCTAAGGTAATTTGGACCATCTCATATCGTGTGTTTAAGATGTAGTCTTCGAGTTGATGATGTTGAGTCGATTCAACTCGCATAATGAACAACTGTAGTGAACTGGCCCTTACACGTTGAATAATACGCTTAGAACAGAAAAAGGAATTCTCAATAAAGGTATTTGGATAAACACAATAATATAGAGAAAAACTTATTGAAGAAAAATAATATGCACGAATAAGTAGCTTAACTGATTGGCACGACTTAAGTCTTCAGGATGAGATGATTTTGACATGATATTCCTAGATGTGACATGAGTTCGAAAACAAGATTATTTTATAAACTATTATAAAGTATAATTATGATAAATATATTATGTCTACTTAAATTCTAGAGCTAACACTAGGCTTTTTCACTTAGATTGGTATTTAGATGGTACATGTTATGAACAAAAGAAACATAGAGATTTAATATCTTAGCTCATTATTTATTATTTTTACTTTTTATTCATGTTATTTACGATTTAACGATACTTTTTTGATGTGTGTCACACCATCCATGTCCATTTCATTACCTTGTGGAACTATTCTCACGTATGCATGCATATAGTGGGTTATTTTCCATTTTAGTTTAATGCTTTATTATTCAATTAAGGATGAAGTGGGTGGATTAATTATGCCCCACGTTCAATCATGTTTAGTTAGTGGTGTTAGTAGTTTGTGATCCTTATTTAAGGATCTTTAATTGTGATTACAGAGCATCAATAATCACAGAGCATCAAAAAGGTTGTTCAAGAAATCTGTTTTCTATCCTATTTTCTTCAAGCTTCATTCTTTTTTTCGTCTTGGCCAGCATTTAACTGTTGGAACCACATCATTTTTATACAAAAAAAGGCTTAACAAACAAACATTTAGTTATTAAAATTAAAATAGCTCTCACTTAAAATAACATATGCTTGTGTCACGAATATTGCTAGCAATATCAAGAGTGGGAACAAAAGCATAAAGTATACTTCACAATTATCTTATCCGAATAAAAAATTGAACATTACAACACTTTAAGAGATTATGACTCTGCATCTACATATGGTCACATCAGATCCTAAAATACCCATTGTCACATGATTCTTATGGCATCAAGAATAACATATTGTTAAAAGTACTCTCTATGTTTAAATATCATAGGTTTTATAATTTAAACTTCTACAGACTACAATATCCTAATTTATAAATTTTAACTATAGCTCATTAGATTACATATATGTTTTGCAATCACTTTGTCTATGTGTGTAATTTACACTTTTAAAACTTTAGAAATTCATTCAACACGACATGATGCCATGCCATAACTATAATCATGATGAATGTTACATTCATTTCTAAGCATGCATTACATATGTTCTTATCGTGGTTTTAAATATCTAATTGATAATGTTTGAGAGCACTTATGTAAATATAATTCATCATTTCAAATCACTTTATTCAGTTTGATTAACCACTTCAGCAAATTGTCATTAAGCCTTACTTTTTTTCTCAACTTCAGTAAACGAATATTTATAACACGACAACTCATAAACCTCGCTCTTCGTCAGAATACACCAAGAACTGATCACGTATCCAAAATCATGAATAGAGCATATAATTTTTAAGCTATTAGACCCTGTTAATTAACATCCATTTGATTATTTAGTGGCTTCAACTGCATGTATGTAATATATTGTCTATAAGCCTATGATTCATGGATTTTTTTTTAATCCATAAATACTTTTTGGATGCCCACTAAGTGTTTTACAGAATGTGAAACTCAACTCTAACCCCCTTGATAATGTGGACGAATTTTAGACTTTGTCACATGAATTTAGCACATTCTTTGGATACCAGCGAATTAATTAGAGTTAATTACATGACAGGTCCATATGTTTAGGTCTGTTTTTACTTTCGTTTTCCAGGTTTGAAAAACTACAAAATCAGTCCATATGTTTGACAAAACGTATCACAAATGGTTCCCAACTTGGATGGGCCGTTAATTTTTCTGTTAATTTTTCGAAAATACCTAAATTGCCCTTACAATAAAAAATAAATCATATATATAGTAGTATTTATATTTTAAATTACCCAAGTACCCTCTCCCCCACCCGTACCCTTTTGTCGACACCTACATCCCCCAACCATCGCCAAGCCACCACCACCACCTCTAACACCACTGGAACGCCACCACTATTCCACCACCATCGGGCCGCCGACACTAAAACCAACCACCATCACCTCTCCTGGTTTCAAGTGAAAACCATGACGAAAAAGAGGGTGTTTTTTATGACGGCTGCTCAGCTGTTGTTGACAGTGGTAGCCGGAAGAAAGAGGGTTCGCTCAGATAAAAAAACGACAACACACGGATCTGATTTGGCGCGGCGGAGGTTGTCGTATAACTTGGTCGTCGAAGTCGTTGCGGTGACTGCCGATTTAATAATTAACAACAGTGGAGGGTGGCGATGGCAGTAGGGCATCTTGGTTTCAATGACGGTGGATAACCGGCAATCTGGTGGGTGGTAGATCTGTAATAGCAAATCGATTTGCCCGTTAGATTTGACCAAATTTGCAACTGTCATCCTTGATTTTCCACTTGAATTACAATTATACAATCAGGATGTTAGCGGCTTCGTTTTCCGGTGGATTTTGTGGCCAAAGGAAGACAATCGGCGGTTGAAGTGTGGTTGTGAGGCGACGGAAGTAGGCTGCTGGGGAAGAGGACCGGCAAGGTTGGGCAGGGTATGCTTATGGCCTTGTGGGGCCCACTAAATTTAATATTAGTTAAGTAGTTTTTATTTTTATTTTATCTTTTATTCTATTTAATTTTAAAAATAATAATCAAAAGCAATTTGGTCATTTTACACACACTTAACATCAAAACTAACGGCCTATCCAAGTTGGAGACTAATTGTGTAACGTTTTGTCAAATATGTGAACCGACTTTGTAGTTTTCAAACCTGAGAACCGAAAGTGAAAACAAATCTAAACACAGGGACCTTTCATGTAATTAACCCAATTAATTAACAACTTTTTTTTGTTATGTGCATCCTTTTTGGCATATAATACATAAATATATAATTATATTCATGGCATGTTTAAGAAAAGTATATATAAATGTAAGTCAAATGACTGATAGTAATTATGAGCAATGAATGTTTTGTATTTTCCTTTAGGGATAAAATCATAAATAAATAATTTAAATTTAAATTTATTATAATAAAGTTAGTCACACTTATTTTAGTCATAAAGCCACTTATATCATTTATTGTTTCATTATCGTGAAGCTTTTTATACATGACTTAATGGAATATCTATCTTAACTACTATTTATTGATAAATTTTTTAAGTTAGACTTACATAGAACAAAACTATTATTTAGTAAACTTATTTTACAACCATCCCTAGTTAAAACCGAGAAGACTAATCACTAAACAGCAACCATATATATGTTTCATTTATGCCCTTTAACTTTTATCAAATTGACATTTACAAAAAAATTTACAACAATAAAACAAGATTGAAACTCAAGTGGTTTTGTTTTTATAACAAATTGTGAGTGACTTTGCTAAAATACTGAAAAAACTTAGTTGTCATTGGTTTGATATCTTTCAAAACTTTTTTCTTCAATATCATATCAATTTAATTAAATATGGTATTATTTTGAGGTAAAACAAGAATAATTAAAAAAAGAATATTAATGATCGATAATAATAATAATAATAATAAGTAAATATTCTAGGACATGGAGAATAAATGACGATAAAAGAATTGATATGAAGGTGGAGTCCGACTCAAAGATGCTTCATTCCACGCCGTGTGTCAAACGTGTTACCATTTCGGACCATCTTTTAGATCAATACGACCCAACAAATATAGGTTCAATTCGACCAAGTTCGATTGTTTCATACTTTTATTTTCTTTTAAAACAACCAGCTCAGACACCTATTAGATATTAATTTTGAATTTACATCGTTTGTTTACTATAGATCTTGAATAACTAGTGAGTTTGTTTCCTATAGATCTTGAATAACTAGTGATAAATACTGAAATTAAAATTTTCTTTTAAGTAATCGATTGTTGATGTCATAATTTATAGAGTAAATTACACGGATCGTCCCTAAGGTTTGCTCAAATTTCACATTTTATCACTGAGATTGAAAAATTACACGTTTAGTCATAAAGTTTGAAAAAACGTAGCACTTTTCGTCACTCGTCTTAACGGCCGTTAAAAAAGTCCGTTAAGTAATAGTAAAATGATCATTTTGCCCCACGCTTCTTCTTCTTCCTCATTTTCCTTTCACCACCACACAACCTCATCTCAACCACCATCACCACACCACCACCAATTCACCACCAAATCCACGGACTTTTTTAACTGCCGTTAAGGCGAAGGACGAAAAGTGTTACGTTTTTTCAAACCTTAGGACTAAACCTGTAGTTTTTTAATCCTAGGGACGAAAGGTGAAATTTAAGCAAACCTTAGGTACGATCCGTGTAATTTACTTTAATTTAAATAATTTTTTAAATATATGTAAATGTAGAAAGAATGTAGAGAATCCTATTGTTGGAAGAATAATATGACTAATGACCAGGTGAGAACGTGTGTGAATCTTGAGTAATTATGCCCATGTTTGTATATTGGACTTTTTCCATCTCAAGTGTAATGGAGGGTTCTTGATGTTGGAGATGATAAGAGTGGGATAGAACAAAGATTTTGTAAAGATTTTTCAAAGTTGGGCGAGTCATGATGGTTCCGAAAAGAGAATAAGAGAATAGAGAAGAGATATTTCCTTAGTGATATGTAATTTGATCTTTAGATTTCTCTTTGATCAAAATACATTGGTATATACACAAGATTATTATATCCTAAACTATGATTATGGTAATAAATATTAAATAGTATACACAAAAAGATTTATTGGTTTTTTTTTATTCCTGTTATACTGACATATATTATAACTAATATTAAAAAACAACTATGTTGCTACAATGAAGTTCTCGTGTTTTTATTTTAGCCACTAACTTTTTCTACTTTTTGTTTTAACTTCTATTGCTCTTTGAGATTAGTTTTAGCCATTAACTTTTTTACTTTTTGTTTTGACCATTACTCTTAGGAATTACTTATTATGTGTTGACTTTCTTCGATAACAAGGAAAAGATGATAACAAATGGGGATACATACTTCTAATTTTTTATTTTTCAAGCTCTAATAGAATGTTATCTGTGAAGTCTATGAAGTTTTGTATTCATAAACCATGATCTTGAAATTAATCGGTTTTGATTTTTATATAAAGTATCTAATGTTATCAATGCTTTATATATAATTACGTATATTATCAACGTTACCCTTAACGTACTGTCACGGTACTGCGACGAACCGAACCGATTCAGAGCGAATATCATCATTGCGGGTATTGGTATTATCGGAACTGATATCGATAATTACTTTTATGGTTTTCGATGAAACAAGCCGACAACGAACAAAGGCACGTCGCGTAAGACCGGGGAAAGCGACAAACTCCCACGCGCGTAGGCGCGTAGCGTGAGGAAAAACACTAGTTTTAACAACATATCAACATACTTTGTATGTCTTATTATGCACATAAAAGCTATGCAATCCATTTAGTATATCAAAGCCTCTAAACTTATATAAAATATGCATATATGAATTCAATGCTAAACTTTTGCTGGTGAGACAATTATTACAAACATGGATGTATACTTCCTTAGTCTACAAGGCTCATCAGATGAATATGATCTTCAAAAATTGGCGCGTTTATTACATGACTACATCTTAAATGTTGGTGGGTTACTCTCTTTAACACATTTTATTAAATATCATTTTAACTATATATGTATATACTATTTTTTAGAAACTATGTATAGTTTGCAACAAAAACCTATATTCAAACTCAAGTATTCGAAAACACATGGAATCAATTTCCATCGTGTCAATGAATCACTCTCAACTTCATGTGCAATAAAGCAAGACATGCATGGACTCCAATTGGAAATTGGAGACTCAATTTCTTCCTCTTCGACTCTTCTCTTCCTTCAAGGCACATGCACCCACGACACCAACTTAAGAGAGAACATAATGGAGGTAAAAGACCAAAACACCCTTAATATAAATGCACAATTACTTTTCCCCATTGACTTTGACTTTCCCTTGCATTTTATCAATTTTGAGTTTTGTTCGAATTTTAAGACCATCTCCAACGATCCAAGGTGAAAAAAAATTAGTTGGGCGTCGTCTGATGTGAAAAAAAGGGGATTAATTTGTGGCCTGAGGTTGCACTCATGAAGAATTATATGAGGAGAAGATGAGGACTGAGGAGAGAGAATTTTATGCATTTATTTATTTAATATATATTTTTAATAATCTTTAACTGTATTTTGTTAAAATCCAATTAACTTTTCACCCTGCTTGAGTATAGTCAAAAAGCAAAATATATCATTTTACATCATTTTTTAAGTTAATTGTGTTAAATATCATATTTGCTTCACTGTTTTTTTATTTATTATTCAAACAATCACTATTAGTTTTAAAAATGTCACGTTTTATGACTATATAACCATCTTATAGATCACAGCTAAAACAAAAAGAATATGTATATATACGAACTTACGATACGACTCGCTCTCTCTTTTTCTCTCCTTTAATACATACACATAAAGGTGAATTAAATAAAAACCACTAAATAACTAGGAACATAAGGAATCATTTTTAGCCTTTAACAAAATATACGATTCATGAAATAGAAAAGACATAAAGGATTGGGATATTAATAATCTATTGAAAATTGATTGAAATGCTTAAATTCTTTTATTTAGTTTATCTCATTGTTCAACCCTGAATATTTTTTCTAAGAGTGAGACTGAACTCAAAACCTTTTTATATTTATATATTTTGGGTAACTCATATTAACCACTTTGATAAGAATCATTGGTGGGTCAAAAAAAATATCACTAAATGTTTAAGAACCATTTATTTTCATTCTTTTAACAATTGAACCTAAATATATTGTACTCACCGAAGAATAAACTACATGAACATTAACATTTTCGCTATTGACATAAACTCAAATTTAATTGGACCCTTGTCAATGCATTTGTAGAAAGAGTGTATTAACGTTATATAGTGTGTTCACTGACGAAAAGATATAAACTGGGCTGTTATTTGCATCTTAATTACCAGTATATCGTTACGTGAAAAAGTTTGTTAAACAATCCATTGACGACAAATATTTTTCAATTATTTAGTGGTGTATATCTACATACGCACACGACCTAGAAATGGAACAACTGCCTCACCTTTCTTTTAACTCTTGAATCAAAAAAAGAATGTTATAACAAATGCTAGTGGTAGTCTAGCGTCAAAAGACATCAAACTTTACCATATATCTACTATATCTAACTCCTTTTTTCATCAAGTAAACATTTTGACACGTCTTTTATGGCAAAATCACTTCTTTCGATATCTGCATGCAATTTAGACTTCGAAGGCTGCAAAGAAAGCAATTTGATCCATTCCCCTCCAATGCAATTGCATTTAATAATCCAATAAAGCCAAGCTTCTTTAGCACACTTACAATCACCAACTACCTTTTGTAATCCAAGTATTAAGTTACACTAGTGTTATATCCCAGCGCGCGTTGCGTGCTTGGTAAACGGTCTAAGCAAAGCTCGGATAAACGCAAGTAACCCAATGGTTATAACATCTCATGATTTAGTGCGTTATCATCATAGCCTCAGGCTTCTATATGTATACCCTATGTAAGAAAACAAATGTACAGGAGGAGCTTATATCGTATCTTGTTAGGCTCAGAAACATAAACAGAATGAGAGCATATGGTTGTAGAGGTATCGTCCTCAACATCTGTCACGCCAAGGCTGCACCTGATTAAACGTTTATGTGTTGTGTTTAAGGTCATCACAGGCATACGATAAAGCCCAACCAACGAACCTTGAACACAGAAAGATAGAGATCACGGTAACGTCTCAGACGATCCAATACTCGCCATCATCAGCCTAATACAATAAACAGAAAACCAGCGACGTTAAACATTCAGATAACAGATCAGTGTGGTACGCACCCAAACAACATCAGAGCTCAAAAAAATGTCTCTGACTACACAAATCCACGATCGCAGACTCAAGACACTGAAAGTAATAGTGATTCAACATCTGAAATTTGAAACTCCTAAAAGGGACAAAACTATTTCAAGCAAAGCAAGGTTTATACCTGTTTTATTGCCCAAAGAAATCCCCAAAAAACCCATCTTTCATTCGAATCAGTCGGAGTCACCGACAAGGATTAGGTCATCGCAACTAAGGGTCTGGTGGCTACTATCCATACAAAGGGGTGTCCACCTAAGGCGCACAACGGAGAATCACCGCTAGCCCTAAACCATGACCACCAGCCCTAAACTATGACAACCACAACACCACCACTACTACACCACCGCCCACCACCCGGGGGCCCGAAAACAAGAATACCAGTGACACCCTCAGATCTAGGCAAATAAACCCTAACCACTGCCATGCATCAGCGACGATGTTGTCGGAGTCACCGAAAAGAAACAGACCAGTGCCACCAAGGGTCCGGTGGCTACTATCCCTACAAACCGTGACCGCCACCGTGGCCTTTGCCACCACAAACAACAATGGGGAGACCCCGACAGACGCCACCAAAGGCGGTCATTAGAGACCACCAGCGGCGGCCATATCGAAGTGATCACGACCACCGGTTCCTCCCATGGCTGCGACGGTGCAAGCGGCGGCGTTACAGGCGGCGGTGGCCATATCGAAGTGATCACGACCATCGGTTCCTCCCATGGCTGCGACGGTGCAAGCGGCGGCGTTACAGGCGGCGACGGTGCAGGCGACGACGGTGAATGAGAAAGAGGACGGCGAAAGCAGAAAAACTCTCTCACTACAAAAGAAGGCAGTGCAGATCGGACGAACACCCATTCTTTCCTGCTTAAACACATGTGGGGAGGGGGAGGGGGCGAATGCAAAAGGCACAAAACATATGTGGCAAAACCAAAAACCTTTGAAACCCAACTATTCCTCAAACTTCCTTTTTTCATATAAAGGGTAATTTGTAATCCAAGTATTAAGTTACATTGTCTATCTTTCTTGGAGAAATTAATTGCAACAATACCACGATTTGCTAGTTTAAACTTCTTTCTTTTTTTCTCGAAATGTGTTGAACAATACTTGTACGAGTGATATCAATTTTTTTTTAAATCAAATCGGCGGTTGAACCAACGACTTCATTGGTCCACTAGTTCCACCCGTTGGCCAATTGATCTCAAAATCAAGTGAACCGACAAAGAGACAATGCAAGGTTGATGGTGTTACTTTTTTTTATTGGTTTTTCTGGTTCATTCTAAATCAGCTGGCTCATTTATGTCCGATTTATTTGCTAGTAACAAAATGGTCACCAATCGAGTGGTACACTCAAAACGATATTCATATCTGTGACTTTGAACCGGCTGAAAAAAATCGGTCGAATACTGGAATCAGTAGAGTAATAGACGTCTAACCGACACGTATACACCATCCTTGACGGAAACGACCTCCTCCTTTTTTTTACAAGATCCAAAAATAAATATCGAAAAACTGCATGAAAAATTAAACGAAATATCCTATTAATGTCCATAAACAGTTCTTTAAAAAGAACCTTTAAAGCTTCAAAATATCAAAGATTTATTTATTCCATAAATTGTTACATCGTAAGTCCATAGTTTGTCCTTTAACAACACAAAAAGCTATTAATATTCGAATAATCCAATCTTTTTGCGCCTATAAATCCCACACCCCCGCCGGGAAACCTACACTCCGCCACCACCACCACCACCACCACGCCACCACCTTGCTCCGATGATCGGAGTTCTTGAATCTTGATCGGAGTTCATCAATCTAATCAAATCCCCACACTCGCTGAACAATGAATTCAATCGACATCAGAACAGAAAAAGCCAACGTGATTTTCCGGTACCGGAGTATTCAAAGAATCGCAAATCTGTTCCGATTCATGGAGATTTGTGTTTTCATCGTCGTAATTTTAACATTTTTATCTCAATTTTCGATCTCCGTTCGAATTCCCGTTGATCGCTTCAGAGGAATTTCATTCGAAAGTGTTAGCCCCAAATTGGTTTTCGTCATCGGAAACGTGATCATCTTGATTCTGTTGTTCAAATCTCGAGTCGCTGAGAATGGAGATCGGTATGGAAGAATCGATGTTTATGAGGAGTGCGTTAAGAGGTGTGAAAAGGGTGCTGTAAATTGTACAAATGATATTGTTGAAGCAAATGAAATTCAAGAAAGAAAGATTCGCAGGAGTCAGTCGGAGAAGATGATGACAGTTGAATGTAAAGATAGCCAAACTCACCGGAAAATGACGTCATCGTTTACCGAGAGGAAGATATTGAAGGGTTTGATTGTAGTGGCGGTGAGAAACCGGCGCCGGAGATTTGCCGGAGTCAGTCGGAGAAAATGATGAGAATTAAATGTACGGACAGTGAAAGTCACCGGAAAGTGACGTCATCGGTTACTGAGGGAAAGATATTGAAGGGTGTTGATTGTTTTGGAGGGAAGACGCCGGTGCCGGAGATTTTCCGGAGTCAGTCGGAGAAGATGATGAGAATTGAACGTACCGACACTCAAAGTCGCCGGAAAGTGACGTCATCGGTAACTGAGAGAAAGATATTAAAGGGTGTTGATTGTTTTGGCGGGAAGACGCCGACGCCGGCTCCGGAGATTTACCGGAGTCAATCGGAGAAGATGATGAGAGTTGAATGTACAAACAGTGAAAGTCGCCGGAAACTGAGGCGATCGGTAACTGAGGGAAAGATGTTGAAGAATGGTGGTTGTTGCGGTGGCGATACGCCGCCACCGTTGCCGGAGAGATGTGGGGTGGATGAACTTAGTAGTGAAGCATTCCGGCGAACGGTGGAGGCGTTTATTGAGAGGCAACAACGTTCTCTAAGAGATGAAGAGTTGGCTCCGGTGACATATGTCGGTGAATAAAGTATAAATAATAATAGTTTTTTGGCTTTTTTTTGGTAAGTTTTAGGGATGATATAAGTTTAATGCCATGTATTTATCTCTTTAGGTAGTATGTTTTATGTTCATGTGTTGATATGAATGTAGCAAAAAGGTTTGGGGGTTAAAAGGTTTGTTTGGTGACATGGTGCTTATGTGGATGTAGGATTTTAATTGAAGTTATATGTGGATTTTAGCATTAAACTACGATTAAGCCCTCCGCGTTGTAACGGGGGCGTAAAACCGTGCCAATTAGCATCAATGGCACACACCGTCAATGATCATCAATACCTAAAAAAGTCATTTAAAAAAAGACATAAAAAGCAAAAAAAATAATAAAACCGAACGGAAAGTATACGTAAAAACGTTTTACTACGCAGGCGAAACGTAAAACATATAAAAATAAGTAAGTCGATCTATAACCAACGCGCTACAACAGGGTCATTAAATGAAGAAAAAATAAGTGTAAAAATCTTGAACCATTCATGCATGTTGCGGCGTGAAAACTAATAATATTTAGACTGAAACCTTAAATTGAAAAAAATATAAAAGAATATGAGACCAAAGTTGAAAATCAAAAAATGTTGGGTTAAATTGTAAAAATATAAAAGTGATGGCTTAAAATATAATAGTCAAAAAGTAAAAATAAAAAACAAAAAAAATGGATACAACCAATTAAAACATATAATACAATGCACACTAAAATTGGTAATTAATATATATATAATTGTTATAAATGTAAAAAAATTGAGTTAGGATGAGCATTTGTACATTTGTTTTAGACTTTCATCACAGTTGACTTTCGCTGCTAGACACCACCACTATCATCATTGACCATCACCTTTGCTAAGACGTATGTTGTTACGACTGTGAGCGTCACCCTTTGCCCTTGTCGCCAACGTTGCCATCGACACCACCACCACTACCATACTTGTCATTATTGGCACATACTAGTTGACATCCCCACGGTCTTCATTGCAGCTGTCACCACTAACCTACTATTGTTATCACTTCTCTTGCTATATGCTATTGTCAGTGAACGTCATAAAAACAAATATAGCAATTGAAACGCTTTGATCTAACTTATTTTCAAGCGCATCTATTGTAGATGTTTTCTAAAGCTGTTTATTTACGTTTTTTCTCTTGTTGCGTAACCTTATCCATCATTTTTACCACTTTATTTGCTAATATCATGTATATGCCAGCCAAAAGTCTTTTCACTATAGATATTTTTTTTAATAAAGAATCGAATTTTATAATAAAATTGATAAAATATTTTTTATAACCATTTACTTTTTAAGAACATGAGTTTTTATAAAACAAAGTTTTATTAACTCTTTATAGAATAGCAACTTATTTATATGCCATTAAAAAAAACAACTTATTTTTATAAATTAATTCTTAAAATATTGTAGCCTTTTTAAAAAGTCTATTACTTTTTATCTTTTTTGGTTTGAAAGGCAAATACACACTTACTAAACATACTTTACAACACAATTTGTTTATAATATGAATTAGGGGTGAGCATGGTCAGTTTGGTTCGGTTTTAGCTTAAAATCAAAACCAAAAACCGATATTTCGGTTTCTAGGTTTTTAAAACCGTTCGGTTTCGGTTTTTTCGGTTTTTGGTTTTCGGTTTTCACTTCGGTTTCGGTTTGGTTTTGGTTTTTTCGGTTTTGCTTTGTGGGCTTTAAGTTTTTTTCTTAAAAAATTAGTCTAAAGTATTTAATTTAAGCTAGAAGTTTTGGGTTTACATCATTTGTTGATCTTTAAACATAATTTCTATATTTTTATAAATTACTTAACATTATAATTAATTACAATTTATGAAATACAATAACAAAAAAATCAATAAAACACATTAATCTACCAAACAAAAAAGTTTAAATATTATTTTTAAAACCTAAATATTCAATCTATTCTAGATATGATAAGTTAAATAAGCAATTTATAGTCTAGTCATATTTAATAGTATATGAATACACCTCTAAATTTACAAGTTCGGTTTTATGATTTCGGTTCGGTTTTTTTGGTTTCTGTTAAAAGCAAAACCGAAACCAAACCGAAAAAATCTGTTTTTAAAAAACCATCAAACCAAACCGTCGGTTTCTAATTGGTTTCGATTTTTTTGATTCGGTTGCGGCTGTTATTTTGTTGCGGTTCGGTTATTCCGGTTTTTTGCACACCCCTAATATGACTTGAATCCTTAACCACTTGAAGATATTATTTCAAAGAACTTAACGTTTTAAAAGAGTCCCATTGCTTTTTACATAGTTCTTAAATTTTGTAAATTTAATTGCACACCTAAACGTTCTGATTGTATTTGTGGTATAATATATTGTAGGTGTTCTCCTTTTAAAGTATTTGGCATTCAACTATCTACAAACATGCAACTTCACGAGTTTAGGTTTAACAAATTCGAGTTAGTTTTGAGTTGAACCCATAAATATGACATATTTAGACAGACAGCTTGAGTTTAGGTTGACCTATGCGATTCACGAATACACATGTTTATTTATTAAAATAATGGATTTTAATATACATCCTAAAGTAAGATATTTTATATCATAGTTTTAGTGTTTAAAGAAAAACTCACACAAGATTTATAACTTAAACAAAATATTTTATACGCACATTTATACAATTGGTTACTGATTTCTAATTTTAGATATTTATATGCAAAAAACAAAAAATAATAATTTTGGTTAAATGGATTGTATTTTTATTTACTCGTGAATGTTTGTGTTGTGTTCAGATCCATTTGTCTTGTACAATTTCAAGCTAGTGTCGTCTTGAATTTCATACTAAGCTTGACCTATCAACCTGCAAATGCGCCATTCTTGGAACCATAATATTGAGTCTATTTAAATTGGCAAATACTTTTAGATAAATAAGCTCATATATAAAGAATCAAATGATCCTTTAACCATTTGAAAAGTGAATTGCTTTCAACTAAACTTAAATGCTAAAAAGATCTAAAAGCATTATATTCTATGTACAAAACGGTAAAGTAGAAATAGACATGTTTAAAAAGGGTCTTATGTTGGCTTGGAATGAGTTCTTTTATTTATTTTACACAATTAAGAATATATATTATAGTGAATAATACTATTTATAATATATAATTATATCATGATGTCAAACATATATAACAAAACAAGATATGAAATCAAACCAAAATTATCAACTATGAAGCAGTAGTAATAGAATTGAAACCTAAGAAGAAAAGAAACATATTGGTTGAAAACTCATGTTTGATAATATCCTCTTTTGCGTGTCTATCTTTCATAGTACAATCAGATATCTCACGGCACAACCATCATAACAGTAGTACCACCAAAGATGACCAACTAGTCTCAGAATAAAACTTGGAATTTATTCTCGTGTTTTTCGTGAGACTGGACAAGAACCCAAGAGTTTACAAGCCATCTACCTTCGACGCAAACTTGGATCGAAGGTTTTTACATGTCAGCTAGCTCACGTTGCATTACAAACCATTCTTTACTGTTTAAAGTCATAAGTTAGTTGTTCAGCGACATTAATGGGCAAGCAAAACCCACATAATAAGATTTTAAATTTGTTATTTGACAATAAGTTGACTTTCATAAGTCAAATTAGGAATTGTTCGAATTCAATATTCAGCATCATTTTTCCTTTCTTCTTGCAAAGAAAAAGACACACACTCTTATGATAAACTGGCTGAGTTTCCTGAATCATTGGTGCTGTTACGAGATTTCAGAATCGAATGAACAAGCTCAAATTGATGTTCATTTGGTTTGACTTCACAAGTCAAAGCTGAAGAAAACACACCCAGACACCCAATATTCAGGTAGGCGCATCTTGATCATGCTATAGATACAATTGCTAAAGGGGGCAAAATGCAAGGATCAAATGGTTAAACAGTTAATTTTGGTGCATGTTTAAAAGGGTAAGGTTGGGTTTTGATTGAACTGTAACACTTATATCCAAACTTTAAGTTTTTTAAAACTGATTAGTGTGTCGAAAATGAACACACAAATATATAAGTTCTCAAACTATCTAATTCTTTGAATAACATGAATAAAAAGGTTTTATGCACTAAAAACACTTTGGCTGACTTTCGACCGGTTAAGCTTTAATATTTTCTACTTTACTCGTTTGATCTGTTAATAGACATTGAATCTCCCATCTCCTATGATTACAAGAAACAGCATTACTACAATTATAAGCTAAATATTTTAGTTTTTTTGTTATTTTTTCCTGAGGTTTTTGGTTTTGTTTTCAACGCGTAACGTGGGTAGTAAATGTAGTACCTTGGAGTTGTAATATTCAAACAAGTGTAGTTTTTTATTAGTTTTTAATTATTTAATTTTACCTAGTTAAGTTTCATCAAAATGATTATTGAGATGTTTTGCGCGTCTTTGAAATTAAAACATTATTAACAGGACACAAGCGTCACGTATTTATAACAGAGGGTTATTAATTTATAGAAGATACCTAAAGAATAATGATTGATGATAAATACTTTAATTGTTATACATCAAAGCATTGCTAATAATTTATCAGGTAATATAATTTTATATATTTTCAAGGTCATCAGTTGTGATCATCAACTCCAACAAGTCAATAATATGGCTTTTTCTAATTCATTTTCAATCATAATCACAAATCAACCCATATTTAATTCCAACTAAACTATTTATTATGTTTGATGGGTGATTAGGTTTTAATTAAACTACAATGAGACATTCTCTTGTTAAGATGTCTTTATTTTATATAAAAGATTACGAGTTTAAATCTTATAAATACATGTAATTGATTAATAAGAGTAACTAAAACGTCATTATAAAGTACACATGTTATATTTGGTAGTAATCTATTACATCAGGTTCTTTTTATGTTCTCTAATTAAACCGATTTTGTATTAAACATTCATATACACATTCGCACATTACTAACCGGCAATTTTAAATAAAAGTATTTATTTGTTACAACAATGCTAGAGAAAGAGTGAGATGGTTGTTTACATATAAATCTTGTATATTATTGTTAAAACAGAAAATGACATGTTTATTAGTAAACTATAGTTTACAGATTTTAATATGCATAAAGTGTACTTTACTCTCAAGTGAGGCATGCAATTAGGATTTTTTTATTTTTTTTATTTTTATTATTATTTTTTTTGTAGATCTAAAACAGGATTCTTATAATGAAACGACATCGTGTAGTGAGAAACTAAAAGGATATTTTAACACTTGCGGTTCCACCCCCAACATAAAGTAGTTAAGTTAGTTACTTCCCCTCCACACGTATGACAAACTGTAAACTCATACATGAATACATACTGACATACATACATACATACATCCACCCACATACATGCATACATACATACATCATACATCATACATCATACATCAAACATACATGAGTAATGACAGGGATGTATAATGTACAATGCACATACATCACATTGATTATTAGTGGCAGCCATGTCTGCAATTAGTCAAATTACAGGTGTGACAATGACGATTGAAGAAGACACCTTCAAATTTAATATTATCTATTTCAATATATCATCTGCAGATCAACAATTTTTAGGGATTTGTTTTTTCGGATGATGAGATATTAATACACCATCTCTTTCTCATCATCAACTGTCCTGAAGTCCGTTTTTCACCGGTAATTTCTCTTAGTTCTCTGAAATTTGTAGTTCATAAGGTTTTTGCTGATCGTTTGCATGCTTAATTTGTATTTTGTGATCGCAGTTTGAAACCCTAGGTGTTTGGGTGAATTTGTGTGAGTTTTTATGTTTAGTCGGTGAAGATTTGTGTATCCATTATGAGTTTAGGTTTTTTTTGGTTATAATTTGAAGGTTTAATGCTCTGTAATTCTCAATTATGCTTTGAAAGCCTAAGTGTTTGGTTAAATTTGTGTGAAATCTATATGTTTAGTGGATGAAAATTTGTATACTGGTTATGATCGTAAGTTTGATTTATACACTGTGATGATTGTAGTATTGTGGAATTTAGAATGTGTGTTTGCAAGTTCTTTCTAGGTTTTTGAACTGTGCGAAATCAGTTATATGAGTGTCTGCAATTCTTATGAGTTTGGTACTGCTTGTAGGCATTTGATAAGGGCCTCATAGTCATCACGACGATCAACCCGCAATCATGAGTGCTGCGGTGTCTGGACCTCTTGTCGGTATGTATACATGTTTCAGTCATCTTATTGTTCTCTATTCAATATGCATAACCTGAATGAATAAAACCTGTGTGCATCAAACAGTTTTTAAAGGAAATTCATGTATTGTCAAATGTTCGAAAATTTAAATTGATGAACACGATTGAAGTTAAGTGGATAATTAAATGCGTGAATTATTTGCGTCCATGATTCATACACTTTTACAATCATAATAGAATCAATTAAAGTCGCAAGGTTTCAGGAGAACCCTTCAAAATTGGGTCTCCTGATGAATTTAATTTTGATGCGAAAGTCGGCCAAACCCCCATAACTCCTCAAAGATCTAATGTCATGCCTGTTTTCAGTTGGGCTCTTTTCTAGTCTACTTACTTTTATCCTATCTATATGAACCTATCATTCTAGGATTTTACCAAGTAATTCCCAACCACTCCATTTTCAATGTCATAAACATATATTTTCACTGGCATACAACTGGAAAACTGGGTAATGACTAATGAAGTTATGGATGAAAGCAGGGCCTCGTTTTATGACAATGATTAGAAAAATCAAGCATATTTATGTTAACTTTGTTAAAGCTAAAGTAAATTATGTTAAGAGATGGTCTATTAATTTTAATCAAATGTGTAGAAGCAAAATCTGTTATTATCTGCCCACTATAAGTCTAAAATCTCATCCCATGGTGTGTAACAACAAGTTTTGCATAAATTTCACTGTAATTACTCACAAATATTTTAAACAGGTTTAGAAAAAACCGACACAGAAGCTTATGAAGAGAAGAAATATAAACTATCTTTTAAACAAAGGGCTATAAATGCATCCAACAAATTGAGGAGTTCCTTTGGCAAAAAAAGCAGGAAACATGGTAAAGTCATGTCTGTTGTTGAAGACGAACACGATGCTGATGAACTGAAGGCAGTTGATGCTTTACGTCAAGCTTTGATTTTGGAAGAATTATTACCTGCAAAGCATGATGATTACCACATGATGCTAAGGTAATACATTTCATTAAATCTATTTTCTAGATGTGACAATTTTGACCTGAATACCTATGGGTTGATTCGGGTTATAATATATCTCCAACGGGTCAAATTGGTTAAAGTTAAACCACATGGTTTTACTAAGAGGGACACGGGCCAAATGGATCAAGAGTCATCCATGTGTATTCAAACATAACAAGGTCAAAATCGCTTAGTCAAAAATACGATTAGATCATTTACTATCATAGACCTCTTAAAGGTTTATATATTTGCTATGTCCCAAATAAACAACTCATAAACTTTTCTTTTATAAACATATCTCCACTATCCCGCAAAAATGGTCCCACAAAATTTATGTTGCACCCATTTTAGGCTAAAAGAAAATAATAAAAAATTAAAAAGATGTGAATTACTTTGATTTTGGACCTCATTCATGCCACATAAGCATGAAACACAAACCCAGTATGGCTAACAAAAAACTGAACTTAAATTTTCTTCTAAACCTTTTCTTTAACACAGCATAGTAATCTTACATTGATAGTAAGATAGTTGTTGTACTATAATGAGCAAACATGTTATACTTAAAAAAGATTTACAAAAAGTATTTGCGGGTCGGTTCTTTTTTTGACCGGCATAAAAATTCTACATGTTTTGACCCGTTACTCAACCCATCTATTTTGGCGCCTGTATACTCTATACAGTTATTTCTTCGTGTACCACTTTATCCTCCTAGCTTTCAGCAACTGGTTTGAACCGGTGGTTTGATTCACAATGTGTGACTTTTTGGCAACAATGAAACAGATTTTTGAAGGCTAGGAAATTTGATATTGAGAAGACCAAACAAATGTGGTCTGATATGATCAAATGGAGGAGGGATTACGGTACAGACACCATTATGGAGGTACTTGTGTGAAGACATCTTATAAAGGTTGTGGGATAATGTATACATAGGCTACCAAAGTACTCAGGTTTTCATTCATACCACCTAGCCACCAAAACTATTTTAGTGGTCACCTTGTTCTTTTTTGTCGATTCTAGAAAGAATATTTGTTGAAAATTGTAAAATGATAAAATGCACTTAAATATAAAGCCACATATAGTTGTAAAAGTGACAAAAACTTCCCTTAACATACTCAAAAGAACCAACTCTAGATGGATTATCAAAACATATTTGAGTAGGTTTAGGGGCTTTGTCATTATACACCTGTAGAAGTGACAAAAGTTAAAAATCCAGGGAGGTTATTGTCATTTCAAAATTTTCTCACAAGTTCTTTTACAAGAATGGACATAAGCGAAACCAGTTTAATACCTGGGTGGCCTCCAAAGCTGTATTAAGATTTAAGAGGCTGGCTTTACTGAAAACTACTGAATACTTGAGTGACCTATGCACACATTATCCCTATAGGCTATAATTACTGGTCAGATATGGCTCTATATGATATAATCTGCTGATTTTCTCCTTGTTTGCGTGTTTTTGAAGGATTTTGATTTTAAGGAAAAAGAGGATGTTGTCAAATATTATCCTCAAGGACACCATGGAGTTGATAAAGACGGAAGACCTGTGTATATTGAGCAACTTGGTAAAGTTGATGCTACCAAACTCATGCAAGCCACAACCCTAGAACGTTATCTTAAGTATCATGTGATGGAGTTTGAAAGAACATTTATTGATAAGTTCCCAGCTTGCTCAATAGCTGCAAAAAAACACATTGATCAAAGTACCAGCATCCTTGATGTACAAGGAGTTGTAAGTAGATCTATACATAATACAACATATCAAATGTGGCAAGATCATCGGGTTGGGAACCGGGTTAAATTGAGTTGGGTTGACCCGCAAACACATTCTGGTCCACTTTTAAACAAACTTATAAATAATTAGGACACTACTTATGATTACAAAATCAGTATTATTACAATAGAAAATAATGTGTGATGTAAACATCACATAATGTCAAGGGTAATGAGGTGGTCAGTATGTGTATGTAAAAAAGTTTGAGGGATAATTTTTTATTTTTTTCTAAAATTGTTTTGCCTTTAAAGCATCTAACTGAAGTGATGTTAACATCACCTATGGTATCTCCTCATTACAATAACAACCTAAATTCTTTAATAAAATTTTTTAGGAGGTTGCAATAAAAATAGACTTTTAGGGAATTTTGATGTGTTTGACCCGGCTCACCTTTAAGCTGTTTTTTATCTAACCCGTTTGGATCAAACACAAGCACACAACCCAGTTTGACCAAATTATAAGTAGTGGGTCAAAATTTGGTAAGGGATAACATATGCCTAAACTACTTGTATATGAATCAGGGGCTAAAAAACATGAACAAATCTGCTAGGGAACTTATCCAGCATCTCCAGAACATTGATGGTAACAATTACCCCGAGGTACCTGGTTTGTATTTCTTAACTCTATGCTATAAAGTTAAAATACACATTCTTAAATATTTTACCAAAACTCTTTTTTTCTTTACAACTTCTTCTCCCTTATAGACTTTGTGCCGCATGTATATTATCAACGCTGGATCCGGGTTTAGACTCTTGTGGAACACAGTGAAATCCTTCCTTGATCCAAAGACTACTTCTAAGATTCATGTAAGTTCATCTCAATTTTTAACTGAAAAAAGACTCCATTATTAAACTCGTTGAGTTAACTAGTTAATGGCTCATATACATATAGGTCTTGGGCAACAAATACCAAAACCAGCTCCTGGAAATGATTGATGCCAGGTACTCCCACAGAATAATCTACTAACATTCTTTGTTTTTGTTTCTTCTTTTTACAAGGTCACTGTTTACAATTGCTAGGTAATGAAAATATAAATATCCCACCTTTAACCTCAATTCATATACATATTAAAGTATTAATACATCAATATTGACCTATTTACTTATTAGTGGATAACAAGTCAAAAGACTCCCAGAGTGTTTTTTCAATGTATTAAACCTCTTAATCATGTCATTCAGAAAATTATCACTAAAATAATATAATTTATGAACTCACAATAGACACTAATTGTTCATAAGGAATTCATAATTTTGGAAAAAGAAGTGTTGGCATGTCAATCCAACTCCTGATCCCTTGCAACCTGAAATATACTTGTTTTGACCCTTTACATCAGTTTTCCCACCTCTTAACATTTCTTATTTGTCGGTAGTCAACTTCCAACATTCTTGGGTGGTACCTGCACTTGTGCTGATAAAGGCGGTTGCATGCGGTCAGATAAGGGCCCATGGCAAGACCCAGAGATCATGAAGGTATCACTTCTGCAATTTTACTTTTTGTATGTATAATATACAATTTTAGATATTATTTTTTTATTTTTTCTATTTTGGTTTGGTGTGGCAGATGGTCCGCAATGGTCAGCACAAATGTTCAAAGAATTCAATCCCAGAAGAAAAGACCATTTCCGAGGACTTATCTGCAAATATGGTATTTTCTCTCAACTACATGTAGGATCGTTCTCTTTTTGAGACATAAGAGGTGACAACTTTTTTATATGACCCTTTGTGCAATCCTTGACTCCTTGTAACTCTATAAATAATATTAGCTCCCTTTGTGCACTCCTTGACTCCTTGTAACTCTATAAATAGTATATAGCTCAAAATTCAAACATACGATCTTTAGGTTTTCATGAATAATATCAAACCACTTGACAGAGCCCGATTGAAACTAGTCATCACTTTCTTTCTAAGCTTTTAAGGGTTGTTTGGATGCAAGTTTTGAGAGTGATTACTTAATACTATATTGTTAGGATGAGATTATCTGTTAATAAAACAATCGGAGTAAATTAGTAAAATAGTGTTTGGATGTGTTTACGTGGTTTAAACATCTTTTCTCTTTTTTTCGTTTCTTGATGTTATCACTTATGAATAAAAAAAACAAGTAGTTATTAACTGCCTTTCCTTCTACAGAAAAACACCCCTTACAAGAAAGATGTTGAATCTCACAAAATGCATGAGGATATCAAGCAACCGAATCTCCCTTTAGTAGTTGAAGAAGTAAGTTTATTTATAAATCTTAGACATGCATCCTTCTTTTCCAAACTGAACAAATGTTGTTGCAAGTTTGTCTTTACAATATGTTGTTTTAAATATATTTGCAGGCTCCATTAAAAAACCACCACCCAACCACCAATGTGAAAACTGACCACACGCCCATGGTTGACAAGACTGTAGATCATCCTAAACCAAAGGAGAAAGTATCTGCTGCTAAAGATACGGGTTATTATCCAATCCAAGAAGCTTACAAACCTACCTCCACTCATGATAAGCTAGGAAACCACCTATTATCAGGCATGATGACATTAGTGATGGGAATAATGACCATGGTCCGTATAACAAACAACATGCCCAAAAGGCTTACAGGTGCCACACTTTACTCTAACGGCATCCATGATGATGATGATGATTTAGTTGAAAATGAGAAATCTAGACTGTTCAATGGGCAACTGCCAGCTGTCTCAACTGCTGAGTATCTTTCAATGATGAAACGTATGGGAGAGCTGGAGGAAAAGGTTATTGTTCTTGAAAGTCAACCAATTCAGATGCCCCCTGAGAAAGAGGATATGCTTAATAAGGCTTTGTCTCGTGTTGAAGCATTGGAGCTTGAGCTTGCTGCCACCAAAAAGGTACCACTTCAAACAATTCAAAATCAATGGGTTGGGTAACGGGTCAAACTAGTCAATTTTAAATTAGGATGCCAATCTTGTAGTGCTGACAAGTTAAATCGTTGAACCTGAACATGGCCTATATATTTATTTGTGTCAGAGGTATTTACTTAAGTTTGTGTAACTCGTAAACAATCCATTTAACATGTTTATCTAAACTCTCCAAACGGGGGTTGGCGGGTTGAAACAAGTTGATGGTTTGTAAATTGGTTAATCAAGCTATAAACGTGATAAATGGGTTGGTTGGTTGTAATAAATGGGTTGGTAGGTACGTCAACATGTTTAATAAAATGATTTGAACATGAACAACCCAAACTTGACCCGCCCGTTTAGTTAAGTAGGTTGACCCGAACATGACATGTTTATTAAACCCGAACGTGGTCCGTCTGTGTATTAAACTGGTTAGATATGACAACCTAAATCAGGTTTTTCACATGTGTTGTTAAGAATTGTCACCACCACTTATTCAGGTCGATATGGGTCCGGACAAGCTAGGTTGACCAAAAACACTTGCCCCAAAAAATTGGGTGCTAGTATGGTTACTAAACTTGGGTAATGGGTCAAAAGGCTAACTCACTAACTCTTGGTACATGTGAACCGGGTTGGTCGGGTTGGCCATAATCAACTTTTTTTGAAGTTCTATAAATAATTTTGCATTCACTATGATTAAAGAAAGTATATTATCAAAATAATAATATAAGTTTGTGCAGTCATGAACTCATATCTAAAATTATTCATTTCTAGTATTCTTATATCTATATTTTCTTGTGTTGCCTGTATATAATGCAGTCTCTTGAGGAATCACTTTCTCAACAAAGAGAGTTCATGGCATACCTTGAGAAAAAGAAGAAGAAAAAGAAGAGATTTTTCGGTTTCTGAATTAATTAGAAGAGAAGGGAACCTATGTCGATTCTTTTTTTGATCCTGTCTTTGTGAAGGTTTGTTTTGTCAAGATTTCATATTTTGTGTATAATTATTATTATTATTATTAATCTATCAACGATGTTTGCAATTTCGTTATACGGTTTTGTGTACCGTTTTGAACAAAAGTTTGAGATTGTTTGTAAGTTATACTGCTAGAGCTGATTGTGCATGATTGCATCTTGTGTTACTCCTATTCCAACAAAATTTGACAGATTTTTTCGCTTCTTTATTACAAAAATATTCCTATTATACAGATGATCAATTAAAAGCATTTTATTACATAAAACTATGAAAACCGTATAACACTTATTACAATGTGTCTCATGAAAGTGTTAAAAGACTTAAAGTGTGCAATAGTAGAGTTGAGAGGTCCAAATGAAAGTATTGTAAAATGTGCAAATGTGGTAGTTTGTACAATGGAGTTAAAAACTGTCATAGGTTATTTTGTTACAACGGTGAAAGACGGATAAAATGGCAGAGTATGTAGGCTCGATAGGACCTACATCAGGTATGGACCCGTCATCGAATCAGGCTCTGTTTACCTTGTGCGGTCGTCGGTTGATAAATTAGCATTAAAAACACTTATAGGGAGGAGAAAAATAAATATTAATATTGAGAAAACCTACAAAGGTGCAGCAGGTAAAGTACTTTGACCACAACTGTTTTGTATGGTTTATTTGTCAAACAATATAAAAATTTTAAATATTTGTTGTTAAAAGATTCCAAAAGATTTTTTTGGGGCATAAAAGATGACAGATTTCACATGCAAAAAAAGGTTGGCTCGAAATCGAATTAAATTTGGGCCCAAAACCAGACGTTGGAGACCATTGGGTCACCGCCCACGTATGAAGTACAAAACAGGGCCCTTGGCCCACATGTCTATAAATATCTTATTTCGTCATATTCATCAATTGTTTGTTCTTAAAAGTACATTATAATTTGTGCTTCGTAAAGTGATATGATATAACACTGTAACCTTATAGGCAAGTGTCTTTAATTTGTATAATTAAAAGACCTTTATATGTACGAATCTGTACAATTTCTATATATAATTTTATAACATCCAACATCTCATCTCAATTACTAAGTAATTTTTTTTCTCGGACACACTTTTGTTGCTCAAGTGAATAATGAAAATTACATTTGAGGTGACATTTTTTTTACTCTTTTTGCTTAACCATGTTTAATTGTTGTGTTCTCGTCTCTCCCATAGCTAACGGGACTGAAATACTTTGCTAATATTTGATATGGGTGCATACTTTATGTCTTAGTATTTCTATGTGACAAAATAAAACAATGTTGAATTTACAACCTTATCAAGGACGATAAGTTCAAAGGGCGATGGGCATAGTCCCATACTGACCCACTCGATATAGAAGGCATGGGGCGGTACTGAAGGTGAAGGGTAGTGTTCTCGACTTCCCGCCGGTATCATAGTGCCACATGACCTTCCATGTCGTTGCTCCCTCCCACACCTTCTTTGTTGTTTTCCACTTCATGACAACATGTTGCCGCTCTCTCTTGATTCATTCTCTCACTGTCACTTCACTCTTTCTCATTGTCACCTCACCCTCCAGCTTCACTCCGTCAAGACCAAATTCACCACCATAAGAACAAGTGTCGTTATTTGTGACACCTTAGTCACATCCTCACATTATTATATGATTTCCGCGATAAAGTTAATAGAACATAAAAAAGTCTTGCCTAGAATATCTAACAATACGTTTGTACAACGTTAGAATCAGTCCCGCCTTTTTATTTGAAAACTGAAAAGCTTCACTAATTTGACAACTAAAGGGGAGAAGAGGTACGTTTAACATTATCATCTATGAATTGTAAGATGGATATCTTTTAGTTTAAACCTCTAGGAATTTACATGTTGGTAAGCTTTTGAATTTTTAGATAGTTCTTAAGTTTAAATTCAATTTTCATTGGTTTTCTATTTCTAGAACCTCTCTAAATATCACATACTCAACTCAAATTGTATTTCATCTTAACTCATTTATTAGCATGATATTAGTGAGGTCTCACTCTAAAATTGGAAAAAAAAAACCTTTTATAATATATGGAATATGAAAAGAGCATATAATATATAACCTATAAAGTATAAACATGCCCCATTCTCTTCCCATCATCCTTCTCCCTCATATCACCCTTAACCTCCATATGTTCTTCAAGATTTCCTCTGTTTCCTACAAATTCAATCATCTACACCATAATCCTTCATCAATCACCATCAAAATCCCCTGTTTCAACCACACCCATGTTCGATTTGCACTTCTTAATGTTCGAAACAGATGTCTCAAATCCTCAGTGAACTGTTTGTTTCAGGGTGTATGATCAATTCCACTTATTTCCGCAGGACCCATTTAGTTCAATCGTTCTCCGTCGTCTTCCTCTACTGGTTCTATTACATCTCATGATTCATGCTCTGTTTTTCTGATCTATAAATTATCCATCAATTACCCTTATCAATCTCTCTGTATCTCACTACATCTTCAAACTTCAATCTGATAATCAGTTAATTGATCAAATTTTAAGCTTAATTACCATCTGGGTCCTGCTAATTTCACTCTCAAATTCGTCAATTTCATATTCAATCTCTCTGTATCTCACTATATCTCCAAAATTCAATACTGTAATCAGTTAATTAATTGAATTTAAAGCTTAATTACCATCTGGGTCCTGCTAATTTCACTCTCAAATTCTTCAATTACAAGATTCAATCTCTCTTTATCTCAATATATATCCAAATTATAATCTTGTAATCAGTTAATTAATAGAATTTAAAGCTTAATTACCATCTGGATCCTGCTAATTACACTCTCAAGTTCTTCAATTTCAAGAATCTTGAAAAAAAAGCTTTGATCTTTGGTGATTGAATGGCTTCTTCTAGTGCCACAACAACGTCGTCCGGTGGTTCATTTCTTCAAGATGAAATGAAGAAACGAAGACGAATGATATCGAACCGAGAATCTGCAAGGAGATCAAGAATGAGGAAGCAGAGCCACCTGAACGATCTTGTGACTCAGCTGAGTCAACTCAGGAACGAGTGCAACCGAGTCAAGGATCGTATCTGCATGACTACACAGTGTTGTATGAGTGTGGAGACTGAGAACTCGGTGCTGAGAGCTCAGGTGGCAGAGCTCGACCATCGGCTGCGGTCGCTTAACGACATAATCGGAGTTATGAAACAGCCGATTGATGCCGGAAGTTGGCTTTCTGATGAGCAGTATGGTGAAGGTGGTGGTGAGTTGAATGACTCACTGAGTTGTCTTTATGCTTGTCAACCTGTAATGGCTTCGAGTGAGATGATTATGTACTGAAGTGAAAGAAGTTTGAAATGCAGGGGTGAAAGTGGTAGTTTTTAAAGTTGGAGGACCGTTATTGTAATATTGTCAAGAATTTGGTGAATGGTGAATGGTGAATGGTGAATGGTGAATGGTGAATGGTGAATGGTGAATGGTGAATCTACATGAGATTCATAAGATGATATTATAATAAAAGTTTTATATAATGTATAAAAGTGTGAGATAGTGTGCACCCCATATGAAATTTAATTTTAGTTTGTGGTATTTCAAAGAAAATATTATAGCATAACTAACCATAACTATGTTACAAAACTCCATTATAGAAAAACTTCAACCAATCATTGGTTTCTCTTTTTATTTATTTAAGTTGCGCTTCAACCATAACTAGATCGGCCTGAAAACTGAAGAACTAGCTGCTAGTGGTTGGGCTTTACTAGATCGACCTTGTCCGGTTAATTGTAATTATAGGTTTATACCAACTGTAAACAGTTATACCATATCGAAAGCTATAGAGTTGTTGAAACGAATGTTTGTGTTTATTTAATATTATTGTATAATGTGATTTTTGCAATTAAAGTGAAACCTATTAAGGTTAAACATTGAGAATGTAGTTTTTGTAAATTTTATTTCAAAAATTAATGCAAAACTAAAAGATAAAGAAATTGATTTACCAAACGAGCCCCGTCTTACCAATACTTTGAAATTAAAAAAAAATCATTAAATTAATACAAATTGTAATTTATTCTTATAATATATTGTCTCAAATTAATTTGTAAATCAAAAAAACATAATTTTAGTACATGCATTTTCTTTTTGTAAGAAGAAAATATAACAATTGTTATAATGTCACAATAATTAACACAAGATTAGTGTTATAACCTTAAGAACTTTAAAGAGAATTGTAATAGCAAGAAGAAAAGAAATATATAACTTATGAAAGTGTATACAAGAGGTGTGTTTTCTTCTTTACATTGAGGTGATATTTATAATATAAAGATCAATCATTTTGGTAGACAAATAAATCTATTTTGATAGATAAGTAGCATAGTAAACTTATTTATAAGTTTGACAAAGAGTTCATCCACTTGCTATGGTAATAATTCATAATACTCACCCTTGAATGACACTTTTCAAACTTCAAAAGTTTAAGTACTGTCTCATTAAAAACCTTGTTAAAAAAAACCCAATGGGGAAAAAAATCTTAGCTAAGAAAAAAAAGTGCAGCTTATAACTCCCCCTTAAATTGTCTTCTATAGATCATCACATTATGTGTACGTGCCACATGCCAATATCATAAACATATTTTCTGAAAGTTGTTTTAGGAAGTGCCTTTGTGAAAAGATCAGTTGAATTGTTGCTAGATTGAACATATCTTATTTCTAACTTGTTTATCTTTAATAAGGTCATGAGTGTATGAAAAAAAATTGGTGGTATATGTTTTGTTCTGTCACTTTTGATATACCCTTCTTTTTGTGAGACACGAGCTGTATTATCTTCATAGATTGGTGTTACATTTCTATCTTTCTCCAATCCACAAGAAGTCAATATAAGTTGTGTCATAGATCTTAACCATACACATTCTCTTAGAGCTTCATGCAGTGCAATGACTTCAGCATAATTTGAGGATGTCACGACGAGTATTTGTTTCTGAGAAAGCCATGAAATCGCGGTTCCTCCATTCTTAAATACGTATCCAGTTTAAGATTTTGCTTTGGGGATCAGATAAATAACCTGCATCTGCATAACCAACCAACCCTTCTTTTGAATTATTAGGATAAAAACAAGCCTAAATCAACAGTACCTCGAAGATATCAAAAAAAATGTTTAATCCTATTCCAGTGCCTTTTAGTAGGGGTTGAACTAAATCTTGCTTACAAATTAACTACAAAAGAAATGTCAGGTCTCGTATAGTTAGTAAGATACATATGAGCTCCAATTGCACTGAGATATGGTATCTCTAGACCAAGAACCTTTTCATTATCTTCGCAAGGACGAAATGGATCATTATCAACATTAAGTGATCTAACAACCATCGGTGTGCTTAAAGGATTTGCTTTGTCCGTATTGTAATGCTTTAAGAGTTTTTCAATATAAGTTGATTGATGTACAAGTATTCCATTATGCATATGCTCAATCTGCAAACCAAGACAATATTTGGTTTTTCCAAGGTCTTTTATTTCAATTCTTCTTTAAAAGAGCAATTATTTTATTAATTTCCTTTTGCGTCCCATTATATTTAGATCATCACATACACAACTATGATCACATATCCTGGTGTTGTCTTCTTAATAAACACGCATGGACAAATAAGGTATTTGTGTATCCCTTACTTGTCAAATAATCACTCAAACGATTATACCACATCCTTCCAGATTGTTTGAGTCCATACAAGGATCTTTGTAATTTGATGGAATACATTTCCTTTAGGAATTTTCATATAGATGTCACTATGTAGTGATCCATACAAGTAAGTTGTGATAACATCCATAAGACGCATCTCTAAATTTTTAGAGTCTGCTAAGCTGATTAAGTATCTAAAGGTTATTGTATTCATTACAGAGAAATATGTTTCCTCAAATCAATCCCTAGCCTTTGTGAAAAACCTTGAGCTACAAGTCTAGCTTTATACTTTGTAACTTCATTTTCTCATTTTGTTTTCGTACAAAAACCCATTTTTACCCTACAGGTTTTACGACCATCGGAGTAATAATAATAGGTCCAAAGACCTTTCGTTGTTAAGTAAATCAAATTCAGCTTGCATAGCTCTTTTTCATTTATCCAAATCATGTCTATTTTGACAGTCACTAACTGATTTTGGCTCAGGATCATCATCTCCACTCATAATGTCACTTGCTACGGAATAAGAAAATATTTCATCACATTTCATCTCGATTCCATAAGATATATGTGTGACCATAGTTAATTGATATTTCTTTGTTATTTTCATCCAAATCCTCCTCATGAGAGGTTTTGGTATTTAGCGTTATGTCAAGATCATTTACTTTATTGTCACCTTCCTTTTCATGAGGTTTTCTTTTCAAGGATTTTTATCCTTGGAACCGATTGGTCTTTCTTGTTTCAAATGTCTCTGAGATTCATGAGCCATTGTGTTATCTATTTTCTTATTTGGAATCTCAACTCGAGGTAGAGCATTAGCAGCTGGTATATGAGATTTAGTAACTCTGTTTGTATCAGTAAATGCATCAGGTAATTGATTTGTAATTTCTTGCAGGTGTATTATCTTTTAAACCTCTGTCTCATATTGTTTAGTTACTGGATCAAGATACAATAATAAAGAAGCATACCATGATATATCATTTTCGTTTTTTTCTTTCTCCCCCTAATGCCGGGAAAACTGACCCTTAAAGTGACAATCAGCAAAACGTGTGTAAATACATCACCCGTTAAAGGTTTAAGATATCTTATGATGAAAGCTGATTCATATCCAACATATATTCTCAACCTTCTTTGAGGACCCATTTTTATGCGTTGTGGTGGTGCAATAGGGGCATACACAGCACACCCAAAAATTCTAAGGTGGGAAATGTTTGGTTCATTGCCAGAAACAAGTTGTAATGAATAGTATTTAAGATTTGCACTTGGTCTCACACGAATTAGTGATCCGGCATGAAGAATTGCATGACCCCAAATAGACACAGGGAGTTTGGTCCTCATTATTAATGGTCTAGCTATTAGTTGTAGACGTTTGATTAACGACTCAGCTAATCCATTTTGTGTGTATACATGAGCAACAGGGTGTTCAACAATAATTCCTATAGACATGCAATAATCATCAAAAGCATGTGATGTGAATTCACCAGCATTATCAAGTCTCACCTTTTTAATAGTATAACCAGGAAAATATGCTCGTAATTTGATAATTTGTGCAAGAAATTTCGCAAATGCTACATTACGAGTTGATAACAAAGAGACATGAGACCATCTACTTGACGCGTCTATCAAAACCATAAAGTATTTAAATGGTCCACATGGTAGATGAATTGACCCACATATATCTCCTTGAAATCTTTCAAGAAACAAAGATGATTCCTTTTAATTTTCACAGACGAAGGCCTTGTAATTAATTTACCAAGAGAACAAGATGTACACAAAGGAATTTTATTCGATTGTGGGATCTTTGATATTTTAATAGAATCCAATGAGTGTTTCAATTATTCTTCTCATCATTGTAGATCCTGGATAGCCTAATCTGTCATGCCATAAGTTAAGTATTTCAGGATCGCAAAATTTGTCTTTAATTGCTATATATGCCTAAGGCACATTAATATGTGTATAAGGTAAACCAGACTAAAGTATTGACAGTTTTTCTAATATCTGATCTTTGCTTATGATATGCAAATATTTTTTTTATTATCAATAGTCCTTGACTGAGTATCATATCCGTTATGATATATGTTTTTAAAACTCAACAGATTTCTTGTTGATTTTGGGGAAAATAAAACATTTTCTATTATAAGCTTTGTACCATTTGGTAATACTAAATTAGCTTTTTTCACTCCTTCTATCAGGTCTGTAGGGCATGATATTGTATTAACGATTTCTTTTGTTGGTTTAAGTTCATAAAAATATTTATTAGATCTAAGTATAGTGTGTGTGGCTCCATTATCCGCTATACATATATATGTTTCATTTGTTTGATCTTGCGCTCCAGTGATGTTCATTTTAATCTTGAAAGTATAAAGAAAAATAATAAGTGAATAACGATGATATTTTTATATTTTTACAAGAATTTTATTTAATTGAAAGAAAATATTACATGAAGAAAAATACATAATTAAAGATAGGAAAACACTTAATTGTTACATATAACTATTATGGTCAAGCAACATGTGTTTCAGAGTTCCATGTCAAAGTCTGCAGTGTTCAACTCAACGTTAAGATTAACAAAATTATCAACATGGTTCACTTCCTTCTCTTTACTTTTAAGAGATTCTTGGTATAGTTCATATAAATATGGAGTTGCTCGACAATCCTTTGACCAGAGGTTTGTGCTACCACATCTAAAACAGGAAGTGCCATTGTTTTCAGACCTACCAGCTTCATTTCCTTTGTGTTGGTTAGAATTAATATTTTGTGAAGCATAGTAATTGATTGTTCTTTGATTTCTACCACGGCCATATCCACGGCCACGACCATGTCCACAACTGTAAAAGTTACCTCGGTAATTATTATTACCTTTGTAAGAATGGTTGCGACCATTATGGTAACTTTTATCAAAAGAACCACGACCGCGACCTCGTCCTCACTTTCTTCAAGAGTTTTTAGTAGCAACATTTACTTCTGGAATTGCTAATGATTCCGTGGGACGAGCTTGATGATTTTTCATCAAAAAGTCATTATTTTTTCTGCTACGAGTAGAAATGAATTTAAATCAGAATATCTTTTAAACTTTTGCAACCTATATTGTTGTTGCAAGTTTATATTGGATGCATGAAATGTGGAGAAAGTTTCTTCAACATATCTTCCTTGGTAACATTTTGTCCGCAGAATCTGAGGGTCGAGCATATTCTAAACAAAGCAGAGGTATACTCGTTTACCTTTTTATAATCTTGGAACCTGAAATTATTCCATTCATCTCTAGCAGTGGGAAGTAGAACTTACCTTTGGTGATCAAATCTGCTTTTTAAATCTTTCCATAAAATGTACGGATCTTTACAATTTGAATATTTAAACTGTAACATTTTATCAATATGCTTATGCAAAAAGACATCAGCTTTGCTTTGTCTTGTTCCGAGCAAGTATTTTTCTCTTGTATAGTTTCTAAGACACCCATGGATTTAAGAGCTGAGAATTTGATTTTCGCAATGTTCGATATTTTCGTTTGCTAAACAAGAATTAAGAAAATAATAAGATAATTATTAGAATCCATATATATATCAATAAGCATTGCAATATAATAAAGCGGTAGAGCTATTAACAAATACAGAAATAAGAAAAGTTTAAATTTTTTAGGTGGTAATTCAGCAATGGGGATAAGAATTAAAATGAGTATTATGGTTGCTAGTACTAAAACCGGGTGTATCATCTTTGAAAAATTACCTTGGATAAACTTGAGAAAAGAGATAATCTATTTATTGTAAACGAAAATGGATTGATAGTGGTCAATTTATAGGTTAAATTATACCATTTGGAACAGCTATGTAATGTTCACAACGGCTATATAACCGTTTATGACGGCTATATAACCGTCGTGTGTGTATATATCGACAGTAATTTTAAACAAAATAGATAGGTATAAGATTATGTTATAAAAACATAAATTTAGTTTATAAAACAAAATAGAATAAGAACAACAAGTTAGGATAAGAATAAGACGTTAGTACGAATAAATGTTAATAAATATAATCAAAATGTTAGTTGTATAAAGTTAGTTGACATAAAAGGAAATGTTAGTTGTATAACTAAAGATTTTAGTAAAAGTTAGATGCATAAGTAAATATTAGTTGCATAAGTAAAAGTTAGATGCATAAATAATATGTTAGATGTATAAGTAAAAGTTGGTTGACATAAAATAAAATGTTAGTTGCATAATTAAATGTTAGATGCATAAATAAAAGTTAGTTTGTTAGTAGTCTCATGGTTATCATGATGTCCACAATAAGATCTCCTTTATACTTATTTTATTTATCTTAGTTATCTTCTCAATATAAGATATTATTATATTATTATTACTTAATGAAATTCTTATCTTGATTAATGGATGACTTTGTGCTTTATTGATATTCTTTATTAGAGTTTAAGAGCTCTCGTGCTGATAACGTGTTATAATATCACAATAATTAACGCAAGATTAGTGTTATAACCTTAAAAACTTTAAAGAGAATTGCAAGAGTAAAAAGAAGAGAAATGTATAACTTATGAAAGTGTATACAAGAGGTGTGTTTTCTTCTTTACATTGATGTAGTATTATACTACAAAGATCAATCATTTTGATAGACAAATAAAACTATTTGATAGATAAGTAGCATAGTAAACTTATCTACAAGTTTAATAAAAACTTCATCCACGTGTTATGATAACAATTTATAATAATAAAAACTTTTATTCAAGATTTTAAGGCAAATAGCACCGTACGTGCAGGAACCATAAAGAGCCAGGGAATCTTTTAAGAATCTATAAGATTCTTTTTCTCTTCACTTAGAGAAAATATATAAAATAAAAATCCAGTATATTTGTTGAAATTGTTAACTTCAATACAATTTTTTAAAATATAAAATATAATGCCTCGAATTTCTTACGTTGGCTATTTTTAACGTGGCACGTGACAAGATATTGCATAAATTATAAACACAACAATCACACCTTAGTTACATTTTATACGTTAGTACGAATAAATGTTAATAAATATAATCAAAATGTTAGTTGTATAAAGTTAGTTGACATAAAAGGAAATGTTAGTTGTATAACTAAAGATTTTAGTAAAAGTTAGATGCATAAATAAATATTAGTTGCATAAGTAAAAGTTAGATACATAATAATAGGTTAGATGCATAAGTAAAAGTTGGTTGACATAAAATAAAATGTTAGTTGCATAATCAAATGTTAGATGCATAAATAAAAGTTAGTTTGTTAGTAGTCCCATGGTTATCATGATGCCCATAATAAGATCTCCTTTATACTTACTTTATTTATCTTAGTTATCTTCTCAATATAAGATATTATTATATTATTATTACTTAATGAAGTCCTTATCTTGATTAATGGATGACTTTGTGCTTTATTGATATTCTTTATTAGAGTTTAAGAGCTCTCGTGCTGATAACGTGTTATAATATCACAATAATTAACGCAAGATTAGTGCTATAACCTTAAAAACTTTAAAGAGAATTGTAAGAGTAAAAAGAAGAGAAATATATAACTTATGAAAATGTATACAAGAGGTGTGTTTTCTTTTTTACGTTGATGTAGTATTTATACTACAAGATTAATCATTTTGGTAGACAAATAAAACTATTTGATAGATAAGTAGCATAACAAACTTATCTACAAGTTTAATAACAACTTCATCCACGTGTTATGATAACAATTTATAATAATAAAAACTTTTATTCAAGATTTTAAGGCAAATAGCACCGCACGTGCAGGAACCATAAAGAGCCAGGGAATCTTTAAGAATCTATAAGATTCTTTTTCTCTTCACTTAGAGAAAATATATAAAATAAAAATTCAGTATATTCGTTGAAATTGTTAACTTCAATACAATTTTTGAAAATATAAAATATAATGCCTCGAATTTCTTACGTTGGCTATTTTTAACGTGGCACGTGACAAGATATTGCATAAAGTATAAACACAACAATCACGCCTTAGTTACATATTATATGTGCAATTGTTAACGATATAAGACATGGCCGAACGAGTATTTGTTGGATAATTATTTATGAAATATGTTTTTTTAAAATATAAGTTTGATCCTTAGTTATAGTGACATAGACAATGATTTCTAATAATTGACAATTATTTTTTTTCGTTCACCCCTAATATGAAATAATTAGTTGTATAGATTAACATACCAACTCTACTATCACAAAAAACAGCATGTAACATGACATTTGAAAGTTCATTTCATACCCTTTTGTCGGAGAGTCAAACCCAAAATCTAATATGAACTCTTTTGTAATTATGATACTATGATAGAGTATATCTAAGGTAATTATACCAACAGAACTTATTTTTATTAGTTTGAAACACAATAAATGCAATATAAACATATCAAATATGCTTTTTTCTCCTGTAAATTTGGAAATGAAGTAGACTTATAGTTGGCAAGTAGAAGACTAATATCACAGAAACGATTAGTAATATTACTAAAAAATAGTAGCTCACTTTGAACATGAGTGATTTTTAATAGTTTATTATTACAAACTTTGATTAATGGTAGAGAATATTTGATGATTAATCAAAAGACAAAGCATAAACATTTTTACTCTTCAACCTTTCTGTAGTCACATTAAGATATATTTTTTTCTTCTTTAAATCTGTTACTCATTTACCCGAATAAGTACTTGTTTTTATAGTTAATATAACATAATAAAAAATATACTATAAATCAAATATTAAAAAGATGTGTCCCCTGAAATTAATTATACAATCATTCGGTTGGGGACTTGGGGTGTCCGTTACCTCCTAGGTGTAAAATGTAAAGGGTTTATTTTTAATATGATACAAGTCTATGGGCTTCAAATTCATACATCTAGAATTTCAGATATTTAAAATTTTCATATAAATAATATAATATTTTAGATTATAAAGCAATTAAAAACAAAACAAAAAACAAAAAAAAAAAAAAACAAAATTTTCGTATGTATATAATATGTCAAGTTTTGGCTGTTAATATATATATATATATATATATATATATATATATATATATTTCAGATTTCAAATTGGATTATCTCATATTGAAATAATACAGGCAATTAAAGAGTACAAATATAAGGTCTCACCATCAGGACTTCATAAATCACTATTCGAATCCGAAATTTCGGATATTCGGATGTTTGATCAAAAATTTGGATATCCGGAATTTTAAATATCTGAATTTTTAGATAAATTGAGTCTGGAAAGTTTTATATTTCATTCGAATATTTTGGATTCAATATCTTCTCACCTCTTTAATAAGTCATCGGTGTTACGATAACATAAGTGAATATAAAGAATTATTATAACATCAAGAAAGTCAAATGTAATTCTTAAAATACTTGCCGCTGAATGCATATAGTAACATGTTTACGAGCAATAAAATTCATATTCATATGTTATTAAAAATTAGTATAATAGCATCACCTTAAACATAAGTGGAAATAAGTACTAGTCATTCAATTTGTCCACTCAAAGGTAAATCACTTTGACATATCAAATTATCAATAACAATGATGCCACTATATGACTTGCATTATATGTAACGTAAGTTGTACTTTCAAGAACGAATAATCAATCAATCTAGATTAATAACGCAAAACATCGGCTAGTGGATCAAGCATCAAATGTTGTACATACCAAGTTTGTGTTGATTTACATGTGCATGGAGGCACACTAAAATTGACTTGTTTGAACCGAGCTCGGCTTTTTTGTTATCCAACACGCCCCGTCTCTAAAAAACATCCTGATGGTAAGATATATCATCTCTATTCGAGTTACATACATAAATGATTATAGGAGGACTTTATATGATGTGAAAAAAAAATCCAACACAACCATCATATCACTTCTAGAAAAGTTTGAATATAAAATACAAGGAGTGTTCAAAAGAAAAAAATGCAGGTTTAGGTACACATGATTTATTAATGGCACGATGTAATATGGAGTAAAGATAGAACCAAGAGATTTGCTTTTAGACTCATAAATCATGAAAGTGTTTATACGAAAAGTCATGAAAGTAGTCATTGCTTAGTCTCTTTGGGTATATAATACGCGAACGAATTTACAACATTCATTTTATGTTTATGTATCCTAAGAAGGGTTTTTGAATTTACAGACTCGACCTACCTTTAAAACTTAAAATTGATACATTACTACTAGATATGCTGGTAAGTTATATGTGTCTTAACCGATTTATAATGATATATTAACTAAACTCACGTATTTTATAGCTATACAAATATTTAATTGATATAACCTATAAATTATTCAAACAACAATCTTTAGTATTACCTAGTCATCTTACACTTTTAAAATTTAAACTCACGTCAAATTTGTAAAAAAACATTATCAATACATATAGACCAGAAGTATGTTAGCCAAGAAATATCCATAAAAATAGTGTTTTTTTTTGGTGATTTCCTTCCTATGTTATTGGAAAGATGAAGCATGACAACTAATAAGAAGAGACAAAGATGGTGATATCACCTAGTCATGCTTTTTTCTTATTTCTTTATTAATTATGGGAACATGTGGCCAGCTATGCTAGTTTGGAATTATGAATAGGTCACATGACGTATAAGAAAATGTGTCTTTTTCATGGTTATATTTAGTGGGTGATTTATTGAGTTTTAAATGTAATCTTATGTGGTAAAAGTTGTCCTAATTAAAGTGGTTACAAGTTGTTATATGTCAAAGGTATAAAGATATAATTTAGTATTGATGCAAGCAACAAATCAATAATCAATAATAAGTTAATGACAATGATCAAATGGGTAGCTTTACATTGAACATATTGCATAATAGTAGTTGTTGGTTTGTAACATTGAAGTCACGAGTTTAAACAATAAGAAACAGTCTATTGCACAATGTGTAAAGTAAGACTACATAAATCAGAACACGAAACGATATGACCCCTCACCGAACTCTACGTAAAGCGGGAATTATATTAAACACCGGTAAATTCAATTTGCTTTTGGTTGGTTATTTTATAAAATAAATACTCTAATGTTAAACAATTTACCTAATCGTTCTATGTAAAAAAGGAAATTCAATTTCGTTTTATGTTATGGAATTTGGTATATGTTACAAGTTGTCATCTTGTAATTAATGTCGATCTGTTTTTTAATATCGGAATTAGAAGCCGACATGGATTAGAAAGTAAGTTATGTTGTTATTTTTTTTATATAAGACAATTACAATAACAAAAAAAACAAAAAAAACTTGTGTAATTATTTTTTTAAAATCATACTGTGATGATTTGTTGGTTTTATCAGACCTCTAAGCGCATTTGTATCCATCATCTCCATCTTTATAATTACACTAAAAATCATTATTTTCTCTCTCTATTTTTCAATTAAATAATATATTTTCATATTTTTATCATTACATTTTCTCTATCATCCACTCGCAACCACTTTCAAAAACATTAAACAATTTATGAGGGTTTACCGTATTTCCCCAAATATGGAAAATCACGATACAATCCCCATAAATTTTCTAGCTCTTTCACTCACAATCACTCATACCATCCCCATAATATAAGCACCCACTCACATATTATATATATATATATATATATAACATATATAATATACATAGGGAACGTGGCTATGAACTCTAACCCATAATAAAAAGTTTAGATTCCTCGTTTTAAAAAAATTGAATATACTTAAAGGGTTACAGAGGTAGAGGTGGGCATAAAAACCGGTTCGGACCCGACCCGGTGGACCCGACCCGGAACCGGGTACGGGTACGACCCGGTATATGCATACCCGGGTTGGACCCGAAAAAAACCGTAGGGTTGGAACCGGGTATGATTTTCTAGAATTTCTTAGAACCCGAACCCGACCCGACCCGACCCGAACCGGTTGAACCCGGGTTGTACCCGGTTTCGACCGTTTTTTTTTTTTTTAAATGGCCGTTTTTTAACGGCTATATAGCCGTTGGGATCGATTTGTGACCGTTTTTTTGTCACTTTTAGGCTTATAAGTTAGTATAAATAGGTGTGGGTTGATATGGTTTAGTACCCAAGTCTCAAACGCAAAAACATACGCAAAAAACTAAAAATACTCTCGTTTACTCTCGCTTTACACGTTCACTCTCTCGTTTTACACTTTCACTCTCTTCAATCTTGATATGGCTCACTCACAATCTTCCGTTGGTCAAGGTTCGTCCAACGCTCCAACCGTCGTTCGTGTTCTTGCACACAATCGTAACATGGATGTTTGGTGCAATTGGGATATGTTGAGTTGAGTGACGGGTCTGTAAAGGCTCGTTGCAAGTTTTGTGGAGCTTTGCTTGCTAAAGATTCTAACACGACTTTAAACAAACACATTAGCAAGAAGTTTGTAAGTCGTTGAAAAGTAATCCGGATTCGCAACAAACACAATTGGGTGGAGACGGTGGAATCTTTAATTACGATGTTAATACGGTTCGAGATCGAATGGCGAAGTTCGTGATTCAAGAAGCTTTGCCTTTTAGTCACTTCGACAATCCTCGGTTGACCAACTTAATTCGAGAGACGCTTCAACCTCGTTACTCACGTAAGTCGTACTACACTTAGACGTTATTGTTTAAATTATGGAAACAAGCAAAAAATGATTTAATTGTATTATTTGAAAATTTAATACCGGTGTAAACTTAACTAGTGACGTTTGGTCGGCTCCACACGGTTTACCCGAATCGTACCTTTGCGTCACCGCTCATTGGGTGGATCCCATTCATGGCAATGATGAAACGTACGATTGCATTTGATCTTTTTCCGCATCCACACACCGGAGAATTTTTGTTTTTACTTTTTAGATAATGTAATAAGTACTTTTAAATTAGAAAATAAACTTTTGTCAATTGCATTTGATAACGCCTCTAACAACAACCGCGGTTGAAAAATTAAAATAAAATATCTTCCGATTGCAAACGGTGATTTTTTCCATACTCGTTGTGTTGCACATATTATTAATTTAGTAGTGCAGACGGACTATCCGGCAATATTTTAATAACTTTATTACATCTTTTCGATTTATGTACATGACGTTTTTAAAAAAATAGAAGAAGATATCAATATTATAAACAACTTTGTAAGGATACGCACTCTAGATTTTTAGGTCCTAATTGGGATGTACCTACTCGTGGAATTCGACTTGTC
>JACCIY010001106.1:0-41342 GCA_025506505.1 Flaveria sonorensis | reverse complement strand
ACGAAACTACAAGGACTAAAGATTGTAACCATCAAAAGTTACAAAAAAGGCACAAAAATTAGGCATAACGGCGTACCATACGCAGGGGTATGGGCGTATAATACGTCGGTCGGCGTACGGGCGGAAAATCAGTGGGCGTATGTGACTAAAATTACAGAAAGTTGGGCGTAGGAAGCTGAGGGGGGCGTATGATACGCCGACCCTGCGTGTATCATACGCCGGTCTTCAACTAACACCCGGATTTTGTTGATCTTGATGTCTACTTAAACCTATCCAACCCCAACTCGAAGTACAACTCCTTCCAGCCGAAATCTAGTAAATTCAAGGTGATTTTAGGTGCTTTCAAGCTTCCCAACACACACCAATCATCATTGATCATCATATAATCAAGATGGAAGATTCAATGAAGACCATGAGTGGCTAGTTCGTTTGTAATTGCTTTGGGAGTACAATTCTTATCAAGTGAGGCAATGGTATGTTTGATTAGGTATTTGTATTGAACAATGGATTAGTGAATGAAGTTTTATGTTTGATTAAGTTAAAAGGTTACTTATAAATAAAGTTGTGTGCTTGATTATCAATTTCGGTTTCCTTGAATTGTAAGCTCATTAAGAAAAGTAGACAATGTGATATAGGTGAATTGGTAATTTTTGAATGAACAAGTCTTAAAAGATTGTTCCTTGTTACCACTTTAATCAAAGCTAAGATCTTGAAGTATTGTTTCTTACAAGCCCTAATTTGAAAGTATCAATTGTGGATCTTGCGGAATTAGAACCCGAAATGATTGTTTCTTAATATTTAATCATATTCATTCAAAGTTTATTGCTTTTTGCAATAGCGTTCTTGATTCCATCCAAGTTCCAATTTTAATATTAAAGTTTGTGTCTTTAAGTTAATTGAGTCATATTGTTAAACACTTTCCACATATTCCCTGTGGAGACGACCTTACTTACCCTTACACAATAAAGGTAGCTAAGACCGATAAATTAACTTGATTTTGATCGATTCTCAACAAGCAGATAAAAAATGGAGCCGTTGCCGGGAGCCATCATAACAATGAGGACCGGTTTTCAGTCGAAGGAACTCACCACACTAATTATGTGGAAGAGTGGATTGAAGATCAAGTCGACATGGACGACCAAACCAACATTATTTTGAGGATTATGGGTACCAACTGGGCTCTCGAAACCATCAACCAAATCGGGATCAAGGTGGTTATGCTCAACCACCCATTCGCAACAATGTTGAAGGTCAACAATTAATGGCATACTGGCCAATTTAGGAGCGCAACATTATGTAGCAGCACATGGTGTGGATAGTCACTTTAATCCCGCCATTGCCATCAATTCATCTCCTATAGTTTCACCAACATAAAGGGGACGAGCTTTTGAAGTCCGACCACAATGCTTGGAATTCTCCCTCACTTCCATGGTATGGCAACCGAAGAACCCTATTTACATATATCCGAATTGAGGCATCATGTATCACCATTTGTGGCCAAGGCTTTTCATCAGTAAGTTAAATGGTCTTATCTAATTACCCTTAAAGACAAGGCCAAACAATGGTTCCTATCTCTGCCATCTGCAAGTATTCACACATGGGTACAAATGCAACAACAATTCTTGGATGATAATATACTTCCCAGAGGAACAGTGATGCAGGCAAGCCATTTGAGGATTTACATAACAATCAGGTGAACAGTTCTATAGGAACCTCTGAAGTTAAGAGGCTGATGCAACCAAAAGATACCAAAACAACCAAGTCTTCCAACATGCACTTCGGAACAAAGGTGAACTAGCTTCGAAAGTTTTACACACTCAAGAAAAATGCTAAGTGTAAAATCTTCGAAGCCAAAGTTCAGAAGAAACTGCTGCGGAAGCTTTACACTGAACTAGGAGAATATTCTAAGTGTAAAGTCTTCCGAAGCCAAAGACTCAACTCTTCCGAAGGTAAAAGATGAAGTCTTCCGAAGCTCTCAAGACAAAGTCTTCTGAAGCTGTTTAAAGACAAGACTGATTTTCTTCTGAAGAAGAGAAAATATACCTTTTCCATCAACTTTATCATAAAGCAACCTACTTTCCGCTGCATGCTCTGGTAGTTCACCTGCTATCACTAGTTGGTGAAACTTCCATACTTTATGATAAAGTAGATAAGGTCTTCGCTTGCAAGTTTCTGTTTTTGTTCCTTCTTGGCTTTTTGTAATAGGAAAGTCCGTGAGCTATGGCTTGTCATAGTCACTAGTCAAAAGGCAATCTGCCTTTTGACTTTAGGCTGATCTTGTTGTCTAGATTAGTCACTTCCAACTGTTTTTTTTTGCATATTAACGGTTGTAGGATGTAGTATAAGTAGTCTCCGGTTCTTGTATTCAAAATATACTTGTACAACACTTGTAATAGAACTAGAGAAGCATATACAACTTCCTTGAAAATTTTATCTTGTGTTCTTGCTCTTGCTTTTACTTGTGTTTGTCTTGTATCTTCAGTAAAGTTCACAGTTCCCTATTTGAATTGTTAAGTGATCTTAAGATCCTCCTAAGTATGTTAACTAAGTGCAAGCTTAAGTACCCTTTAACGGTCCTGCATTTGGTATCAGAGCATTCCAGGCTCTTGATTGTAAGATCTCACCATCTTCAAATCCTCTTAGTTACACACATCACTTAACTCTTCAAATGGCAGCTATCTCAAAGCTGATATGGAAACTGGAACTATGACAAAGTCCCCACTGATCACTCCTGAGGATTTTGACACTTGGTGTCAAAGAATGGAAGGCTTTATCAAGTCTCAAGATTCCAGGATGGGGAGTCTGTTGTCAATGGACCTCATGTACCATGCACCTCTTCAGCTGCTGCTGGTGGTGGCATGATACCAAAGGAGAGGGCTGACTTTTCTGATGAAGACTGGAAAAGAATTGGCATTGATCAGAAAGCCATGACAGTCCTCCAAACTGCTCTTCCAAATCCATCTACAAGGTTTCAAGAAGTGCAAGACCGAAACAGCTATGGGATGCACTGAAACTGATGTATGAGGGTTCAAATGAAGCCAAGGAGAACAAGAAGGATCTCCTAAAGTAGCAGTTTGAAAATTTCACCTTCAAGACAGGTGAAACCATGACTCAACAATACTTCAGGTATGTTGAGATTGTGATACTCTGGCTGATGTTGGGGTAACTATTGAGAACAGGGATATTGTTAGGAAGTTCATGTCCTCTCTTCCAAGACAATGGACACACTACTGTGTGGTCATTAAGAGGACTGAAAACCTCAAGACCCTTACTCTCACTGAGTTGTATGGGATACTCAGTGGATACCAGATGGAGATGAATATGCAAAATTCATCTGGTAGCTCCAACACTCACCAGAGTTTAGCCCTTCATGTGGTTGAAAGGGATAGCAGAGAACCACAGCATCATCTCATCTGCTACCCTGAAACCTCATAAAAGGGTCCTTTCATCACCTTCCCAGAGACACCCAGAGAGAGCTACATCCAAGGAAGTCCCTTCCAAGAGACAAGTTCTTCTCAAGCTTTTGTCTCCACTGATGAAAGTACAGGCAACTTTCTCTTCACTCTTGAAGACCTGGACTGTATCCATCCAGATGATCTGGAGTACATGGAGATAGTCCAGCAAATGGCTCTTCTCACTCACAGAGCGCAGAAGTTCTACAAGAGGACTGGGAGAAGGTTTCCTAGCAATGCTGCCAGTGGCAAGTTTGGACTGGACAAGAGCAAAGTCAAGTGTTACAACTATAACCAGATGGGACACTTTGCTAGAGAATGCAAGGCACCTAAGTCAAATGGTGGCCAAGCTTCATCCAGGCCAAACTACACTGAAGGAGGGAACCAGAATGAGAAGCCAAGACAGCAAGCTGCAGTTGCTGTTGAAGAAGGAGGCTTTGACTGGAGCTTTCAAGCTGAAGATGCATCTCCAAACCAAGCACTCATGGCTGATCATGATGAAGCCAAGGTACTTGAACATCTTTGCTCTCCTGAATGTATTGCTAAAGTAAATAGATACAGGTCCTACAACTTGGAAATGAGATCTGATATTGAGTCTTTAAATATTTTAAAGCTGATTTTAAAAGAGCTGAAAATGACTATAAACTTAAGATAGAAGATCTAGAGAAACAGTTTCAACTCTTAAACATGAGCAAACAAACTACAGGACTCAAATTAAGGATCTCATTACCAAGTTGACTGAATGCCAGGCTGAGCTTGTGATCAGCAAAGCCAGGGTAGAAAATGTGTTCTTGAAGAAGAGACCTTCAAGAACATGGATCCTCATCTCTGCATGCAAAAGTGTGTTATCAGAATAAGCAGGGACTGGGATCTAGTGAGATAGCTCCTCCACACACTCTACTATCAGTCAGATCTCCTAGGTGTGGAACTGGTCAAGATGAGCTGCCATCCATAGACCCCAGTGATGAAGAGGATGAAGAGGAGAAGGTGAGGGATGACTCTGAGATGAGTGAAGAGAGTCAATCCAAAAAGGGTCACCATGCTCCTAAGGAGGAAAAAGAAGCTGGTTTGAGCAAAACCAAGAGAAAGAACTTGATCAGAAGAGCAAAGAGAAGATCCAGAAAAGCTCAAGAGATCAAGACCACCTTTGATCCCACAGAAACAAGTATTTATCTCTGCAGGGTTCAAGGTGATGAAAGCTGAAGATCCTGTCAAGAATTCTAGTACCAAGAGTTCTACTTCAGCTTCAACTCACTCCAGCAACAACAAGAAGACTGATCAGCTGTGTGTCACTGCTACACAGCCTGAACCATCCATTTCAAAGAGCAACTTCACCCTAAGAAGCCTGTTGCATCATCTGAAAAGGTGGAGAAAGAAGAGGAAAGTGTTCAAGCTCAGTCTTCTTTGGGAAAGAAGACTCTCAGAAGGAAAGAATTGGATTGTGTTATATGTGGTAGTACTTCACATCTGGCTAAGGATTGTCAATACAATCGGAAGAGTACTATCCACATGATCAAGAAGAAAACTTCTGAGAAGAAGAGAAACAAACAGCTTCGGAAGGAAAATATGTTTCCTTCAGAAGCTCCAAAATGAAGAAGAAGGCAAGTAGGAATTGCATCGGAAGAAAAGTTGGTCTCGGAAGAAAAGTTGGTCTCGAAAGAAAGGAATGCTTCTGAAGCACTGAAGCTTGCTGCAGTGAAAGCAAGATCTTCCGAAGGATCCGTCTCCAACGTTCCGAAGCTACAAAAGCTTCGAAGTAGTGAAGGTCAAGCCAATCTTCCAAAGGTGGTGTGGAAGATGAAGACATTGAGACTGAAAGCTCCTCTTCAGCAATAGCAAATGATCCTCAAAGCCTGAACATAGGATCACTTACTGTTTCATTGCCTTCATCTGAACTTTATAAGCCCAAGACCAATGAGGCTGGGTTTCCAAATGTAACTAAATCATCTCTTTTGTGTAGGGACAGCCAAAGGCAAACAGAAATGTGTGGATCATTGATAGTGGCTGCTCCAGGCACATGACAGGCAATGAGTCCCTACTTCAAAACTTTGAAAGAATTGATGGAGGACCAGTTGCTTTTGGAGGAGATGCAGGAGGTTACATCACTGGTAGGGGCATGGTCTCAAATGGTAAGCTCAACATTGAGAAGGTAAATTTGTCAAGGAGCTTGGATACAATCTTTTGAGTGTGTCCCAATTTTGTGACCAAAAACATCACATGCTCTTTACTGAGCATGAGTGCATTGTTCTCAAGCCCGGGGTTGACATTCCTCAAGAGCATATTTTGCTCAGAGCCCTCAGGAAAGGGAACATGTACAAGATGGACTTGCAGGAAACATCTCCCTCTAGAGAGATTTCTTGCTTTCTATCTAAAGCAAATAGTGATGAGTCTTTCCTTTGGCATAAAAGAATGTGCCATGTAAACTTTAAGAACATGAATAAATTATTAAGAATGATTTGGTAACTGGAATGCCAAAGAAAGAGTTTACAAGTGATGACCACTTTGTTGCATGCCTGAAGGGAAAGCAACACAAAGTGTCTCACAAGCCAAAGAAATGAACTCTATCACTACTCCCCTACACTTGTTACATATGGATCTGTTTGGCCCCACCAGTGTAATGAGTTTAGGAAGGACCTCATACTGTGGTGATCACAGATGACTTCAAAGATTCACTTGGGGTTTTTTCTTAGAACTAAGGATGAAACTCCTGAAATCTTAAAGAACTTCATTCTGAAAATTGAGAATCAATCTGATCACAAGGTCAAAATCATAAGATGTGATCAAGGAACTGAATTCAAAAACCAAATCCTTGATACATTTTGTGATGAAAAGGGTATTTAAAGACAATACAGTGCTCCCAGGACTCCTCAGCAAAATGGTGTTGCTGAGAGGAGAAACATACACTTATTGAAGCTGCAAGAACCATGTTGTCTGACTCTAAGCTACCATCACCTTCTGGGCAGAGGCTGTCAAAACAGCCTGCTATGTGCAAAACAGAGTTTTGGTAGTTAAGACACATGGTAAGACTCCTTATGAACTGTGGCACAAAAGAAGACCATTCATTGGTTTTCTCAAAACATTTGGATGTCCTTGCACCATCTTGAATACCAAAGATCAAATAGCCAAGTTTGCTAAGAAATCAGATGATGGACACTTTGTTGGGTACTCTTCTCAAGCTAAGGCTTATAGAGTATACAATCTCAGAACTAGAATCATTGAGGAGTCAGCCAATGTGACTTTCAATGAACACACACCCTGTGTAAAAGGTTCTGGTCCAGATTGGCTGTTTGATCTTGACTTAGTTACCAACTGTTTTAACAAATCTTGTGAGAATGTTTCAGGATCTATAGATAACAGGTCAACAGAAGATCCTGATCCAAGATTTGAGCTGAGAAGACCAAACAAGAAGACTACTTCAGCTCCAGTGGTGACTAACCCTGCAATTGAAGCTCCATCAGCACTAGCATGACAAATACTGCTGATTCAAATGAATTGCCTTCAAATTCCAGCTCAAAGGCTCAGAATTCAGGAGAAGGAACTTCAAATGCAGGAGGAGGAACTGGAGGTGGTGACAGTGATCAAGAATTTCTTGATGCTGAAAACCACTCCATTGAAGACAACATGAATGATGTCACACACTCATTGGATCAAGTCTCTCTTGATAAGTGTGCTGATGTGGTGGGAGACACCTCATTGCCAGATTAGAATTTCTCAAATTTAGATCTGTCTAACCAACTTACTGTGAACCCTCAACTTCGGATCCACAAGTCACATCCCTCCACAAACATCATTGGAAATGTTGACTCAGGGGTAAGAACAAGAGGACAAGCTCATGACAGCCATGTTTGTCTACATTCTTATTTCTTATCCCAGATAGAGCCGAAGAAGGTTGATGAGGCTTTGAAGGATGGAAGCTGGATTAAAGCTATGCAAGATGAGCTGTTTCAAATCAGAAGACAAAATGTTGGAACTTATGTCCTGTTCCTCAAGGGAGAAGAGTCATAGGAACCAAATGGGTATTCAGGAACAAGAAAGATGATAGAGGGATCATCATCAAGAACAAGACTAGACTGGTTGTCTGTGACATCGGTAATTTCCGTTACCAAACTCCGTTAGTTCCGTTAAGTCTTGCATCACGTGTCGGGAGCACACACTAGTTGTCGTTGAACGTTGGTGACTTAATAATAATTAATAATGCGAAACAAATAATTACTATGTTGATTATTAGTTGTGATTATGTGATTTAAATGTTTATTGTAAATTTTATCGCGTAACATGGAAACGTGTGTATTTAATCTGAATGTTTTGTATCTAATAAAGATAAAATATATAATTGTCATTGTTAGTTTATATGCTTATTATTGTAGTTAAAAACCTTTTTAAAAAGAGTTTAAAAGCTTAATTTTTTATAAAAGTAAATTACAAGGGTTTAAATGGTAATATTGATAAATTAAATATAATCAAAAATCCCAACCCTAGCCCCCACATACCCATCGGCCGCGACACACACTCAAAGACACACAAACCTACGATTTCAAGCAAGAACAAGTGATTACCATTCTGTTTTGGTCGATTTCAAGTTATACAACGCGTTAGAATCATCAATTGCAAGCCATTACACGTTTAAAGGTTAGATTTTTACATGTTTTTGATGATTTTTCATGGTGGCCGAAACCCTAGTTCAAATATTGCAATTAAAGGTTGATTTTGGTTGTTTGTTGATGTTATTATGTTAGTTAGGTTAGATTGATGCTAGTCAACGTCAATTATGCAAGAAAGCTATGATTTTGATACGTTGTTCATAGGTTACTAATAATAGTAACTTTATTTGCATGGATATGGTGATTTGATGATGTATGAATGTTATGGATGTGTTTGTGATGATGATTAGATGCTAGGTTGATGATATGAACAATTGAAAATCAAGAAGATGTGTTATAGTTCATACATTGCTAAAAATAGTAACTTTTGTGTTGAATGTTGATGAATCATGATGATTAGATGTTGTTGATCATGTCTAGATATTGTCATGACATGAATTGGTATGTAAATGATGAATTCATGAATGTCTTGGTGTTTGATGGATTTGGGATGAACTTTCCCAAAAGGGAAACTTTAATTGTGAAATCTCTTAAATATGATGATATGGGTATGTTAGGAGCATTTGGATCATGCTAGTAAGTTCATAGATGAGTTCTATGGTGATAGAAATGGTGGGTGGATTCAATGGATGTTGGTTTGGGTAATTATCAGTTTTGGCCTGTTGTGGAAATATCATGGTATGAGTCATATAGGTAAGCTAGGACTTTTGTTGATTGATGGTTGATTAAGAATGAACATTTTGGATGATATGAGCTATGGAAAATTGGTATGTTAATGATCATCATACACACGTGCGAATCTGAGGCCCCTACTTAGTAGGATTGCAGGGGGTTAGGGTGTGAAGTCGTGAGTGGCTTCACATGGCATGTGATGCGTGATTTGATCCTTGTATGGTGTATTATTTGTGTTATAGATGTTATGAGCATGATAATAGTTTGAGATTCGCATGACTTGTATGATATCTGGCGGTATGATGATCTAATTAGTACATGTGGTTAATGAAGTGTTATATGTAATCAGTTTGTATGATAATCATGTGTGATAGGCTGTTATGCTTGTTTGAATGGAAATTCACCTATAATGTCACCAACGGGTCAAACGGGTCAACTGGGTCAAGTGTGTCTTGTCTTTCTAAAACCTTGAGTTCTTTGGGTTGTAGAGCACTTAGGGTTTCATATGATTTGTGTACACGTACTTATGTACTCATGTGTTCTAGGTGACCTTTGAAGGTTGTCTTTCCCCTCTTTCTTCAAGTTAAGCTCTAAGTTAATTCTTGCGTGTACCAGGTGAGTTCATGCCCCTCTATTTTTATAAACTTCTTCTTGGGGGAGGTAGCATACTTGTACTCAAACGCTATTTTATTATTATAAGCTGTGTATGTTTTAACATAGTGCTTTACCTTGAAAGTCCTCACACTTTCGGATCGTTAATAATGGTAACTAGCGGGAAATCTTGGGTAGTACTACTGGGTCTGACGAGCCCCACCTGTGCGACTCGAGGTCAAACGGTGCAATATTGTCCTAGACACAAATATCGTCACGACCAGGTAAGTTGTGACGAGAGGCAACAAACGCAGCACAGTCAGCTTCGATCGCGAAATCACTATGGTTATTACTTGTGAATATAGACTAGCTATCTATTTCAATGCACTTCTTATGTTATGTAAATGTTAGTTTATGATAAACGCAAACTCTTGAACTCACCAACCATTGTGTTGACATTTTAGTATGCTATTCTCAGGTTGTTAACTCTGCTTTCCATTAGGAGCACCACACGGGTCCAGCATGCATTCTAAGACTCTATTTTAAAGACATATTGTTGGTATCTATTTATGAGTGTTTAAATATTTGGGTTGGCGCATGTTTTGCCAAATATGCATTTTTTTATATTTTGGGTTTGTCTTATTTACAAAACGCTTCCGCATGTTTTAAAGTTTGAACTTTGGTTGGTTTTATTTTTAATGTGGCATATAGTGTCGTTCTAAGTAACTATTGATTGTGATCCTGGTTTGTTCACACGCCTCGCGGTAAAACTCCGCACGTGGATTTGAGGGTGTGACAGATTGGTATCAGAGCCATTGGTTATAGGGAACTAGGTTGCATACACACACTAGACTATAACCGCACTGTTGTTAGTTACTTATCGCTAGTACTCTTTACTGTATACATTGGCATACGCAACACGTACTTCGCAGCATGGCATCGTCGTCCAGAAATTTAGGCAAGAGACCTGCACGATCTGAGTCACCTCCTACTTCTCTCGTACCTGATAGGGGATTTAACTGGCCCCGACATCCTTATCCTCCTGGCGAGATAGACTGGGATCAGCCTTTCATACCTCCTGAGCTCGATCCTCCGTGGAATTGGGATTTCTACCCCACCTACATAAACCGTATGGCTTATAGAGAGCGTGTACCACCAGTAGCTCCTACACGACCAAGGACTAGGTCATCAACCGCCTCTGCATTGCCTACACTTCCTACTTGAGCATCCCTCTCGAGCAGGCGTTTGCAGCTTTGGTAGCCACTCTAGACACGGAGCGACAGCTGATTAGAGGACTCACTGATGAGAACTCTGCATTACGATCTGAGATGCGTCAGTTGCGTTTCCAGGTAGAGACGCTTCAGGAGCGACTCTCGATGGCCATTGGTGGACATCATACTCTGGCAGGCAACGTTGTAGCACTTAGTGGGCGCATGGATGCACAGGATCACCATAACATAGTGATCGATGATAGGTTTGCTGATTAGAGGCACAGCTAGCAGCACTTCAGGTTGTTGAAGCCCCTGCACCTTTGGTGGACCCTGATGAGGAGAACCAGAAGAGGAACCCGAGGAAGCCCCAAGAAGAACCAGCAGAGATGGATGAGGACAGTGACGGATCTGACGTACTAGACTGATTACTTTTAAATGACTTAGACTATGTAGTGTTTCTTTTCTTTGAAACCTATGTGGGAAGGGTTGTTTCCCACCCAACTGACAAACTTAAATTTTGACATTGATGGAATATTTTGTGACTCAATTGCAATTTATTTATCTTTGGTTATTATTTCTGTTAAATGTTGTGGTTGTGGTGAATGCATTATTTCTTATTGTTTTCTGTACCTTGATGAGATAATGTGTTGGATGTTACTCATTATTGTAATTGTGAATTGTAAAGTGAAATATGGACGCATGAGGAAGAGGACGTGGGCGTGGTCGTGGACGTGGCGCCGGAGGCCGTGGTGCCGGAGCCATAAACATGACGCCTGCGGAATTGGCGGCATTAATTAACGAACATGTTCAGGCGGCAGTGGCTGCTGCCAAACGGGACAACCAGCAGGTAAATGATAACAAGAGGTTAAACTAATTATTCTACTTAATTGCCTAGGATATCTGACTAATGTTTGGGATTGTCAAAACAGGACCACCACCATGTACCTACAAGTCCTTCATGGACTATAAACCCCATACTATAGCGGGACGGAAGGAGCTGTAAGGCTTGTAAAGTGGTTTGAGAAGACAGAGTCTGTCTTCGCAAAATGCAACTGCCCGCTGATCAGGTGAAGTATGCCACCGGGACATTGGAAGGCGCAGCACTTTCCTGGTGGAATGCCCAGGTGCAAATATGGGTCAAGCCATGGCCAATGAACTACCTTGGGATGAGTTTAAGGGGATTATGACCGAAGAATACTGCCCCCGAAATGAAGTGCAGAAACTGGAGATTGAGTTCTGGAACTCAAAATGCAAGGCTCAGAAATTGAAGCCTACACGACCCGTACTCATGAGTTAGCCACTTTATGCCCAGGGATGGTGATGAAATGCACAAGAGGGTTGAGCATTATATACGGGGATTGGTGCCCGAAATTCAAAGTATGGTAACTGCCTCTAACCCCACTACCATACAACAAGCTATCCGAACAGCCCACAGGCTGACTGATCAAGCAGTCGAGCAAGGTCGATTACCTAAGTGGGGCGCGGTGGCAAGCGTGCCCGACCATAAACGCAAGTGGGATGGTTCAAGCAACAAGGGATCGTCATCCAGCAGCCAATCTCAACCTCAAACACAGCAGCAAGTCAGCAACAGCAACGGAAGTTTGATAACAATCGAAGCTTCAACCAGGCGACTCCCTCAAATCAAGGACCCGGTGGGTATGGCGGAAGACAGCCGAAGTGCAACCGGTGTAACTACCACCATGTGGGTCGATGTGATAACTTCAAGTGCCAATTGTGGGAAGATTGGTCACGCAGCCAAAGACTGCCGGGGGAACTGATGAAAAAGCCCAACAATCACAAGAAACTCCGAAAGGTTGTTTTGAGTGCGGAAAAGAAGGCCATTACAAACGCAACTGTCCCCAACTTAAGAGGAATGGTAATGGCAACAACAACAATGGAAACACAGCAACAATAACAATGGCAACAACAATAACAACAACAATAATAATGGCAACAACAATGGTGGAAACAACAATGGAGCCAAAGGAAGAGCCTTCGTCATTGGCTCAGGTGAGGCTCTAAACGACCTACAACTGTAACTGGTAAATTTTCGGTTAATGGTCGTTTTGCTACCGTATTATTCGATACCGGAGCCGATAGAAGTTTCGTGTCCACTAGGTTCTGTAGTCTTTTAAGTGATATCCCTCAGCCTTAGAATCTAAATACACCGTAGAGTTAGCTGACGGTACACAGATTCACGTAACGCATATTGAAAAGACAAGATAGAGCTTGCTGGTCATACATTCACCATAGATCTCATGCCTGTTACGTTAGGAAGCTTTGATGTGGTAGTAGGCATGGATTGGCTTTCCGATAAACAAGCGGAAGTCATATGCCACGAGAAGATCATACGGATTCCCTTGGTGAAGAAGTCCTTACGGTCAGAGGTGATAGGAGTGGTGCGGTGATAGGCATCATCTCGTTATGAAGGCACAGAAGTTGTTACGAAAGGGTCGACTGGCCATATTGGCACTCATCACAGATAAACAGACCGAGGAAAAGAAGTAGAGGATATCCCCGTAGTTTGTGAGTTTCCCCGGGTGTTCCGAAGACCTGCCTGGATTACTGCCTCATCGTCAAGTTGAATTCCAAATTGAGTTGACTCCAGGAGCCGCCCATTGCGAGAGCACCGTACGGTTTAGCTCCGAACGAACTGCAGGAATTATCTGCCCAACTACAAGATTGTTGGATAAAGGGTTTATCCGACCGAATTCGTTCGCCCTTGGGAGCGCCAGTTCTATTTGTGAAGAAGAAGGATGGTACATTTCGAATGTGCATTGACTATAGGGAACTGAACAAGGTTACTATCAAGAATAGATATCCCTTACCTCGTATCGATGATTGTTTGATCAACTGCAAGGATCAAGCTATTACTCTAAGATTGATCTGAGGTCTGGGTATCATCAGCTGAGAGTTCGAGAAGAGGACATCTCGAAGACTGCTTTCCGTACACGATATGGTCACTATGAATTTTTGGTCATGCCATTTGGGTTGACGAATGCACCAGCAGTATTCATGGACCTCATGAATCGCGTGTGCAAACCCTATCTTGATCAGTTTGTTATCGTCTTTATTGATGACTACTGATATACTCAAGGACCGAGGAAGAACATGAGAAGCACTTACGTTTAATCTTGGAATTACTTAGAAGGAACAATTGTAGGCAAAGTTTTTCTAAGTGTGATTTCTGGATACGTGAGGTACAATTCTTGGGTCATATTGTCAACGAGAAGGGAATACATGTTGATCCTGCTAAGATTGAAGCGATAAAGAATTGGTCTGTTCCTAAGACACGAGTGAGATACGACAATTCCTTGGATTAGCGGGATATTATCGACGGTTCATCAAGGATTCTCTAAGATTGCACAACCTCTCATAGCCTTGACTCATAAGGGAACAACATACAAATGGGGGTGAGAGTCAGGAATCTGCTTTCCAGTTGCTGAAACAGAAACTGTGTAGCGCACCAATATAGCGTTACGGATGGTAGTGATGACTTCGTAGTCTACTGTGATGCGTCTATTCAAGGACTTGGATGCGTCTTGATGCAGCGGGATAAGGTGATAGCTTACGCCTCTAGACAATTGAAGTTCATGAGAAGAACTATACCACCCATGACTTGGAACTGGGTGCGGTAGTTTTTGCCTTAAAGATCTGGAGACATTACTTGTACGGTACCAAATGCACTATTTACACTGATCACAAGAGTCTTCAGCACATCTTTGAGCAAAAGGAGTTGAAACATGAGGCAAAGACGCTGGGTGGAATTGTTAACGACTATGATTGTGCTATCAAGTATCATCCGGGAAAGCAAATGTAGTTGCTGAAGCGCTGAGTAGAAAGAAACTAAGCCTCGACGTGCGGAGCTTTGCAACTTACTACGCACACAGTTACCTGAACAAATCCGAGAGGCTCAGACAGAAGCTCTGAAAGTAGAAAACATTGGGTCTGAATCGTTAAGGGGAATGGAAAAACAGTTGGAAGTAAAAGCGGATGGATTCGTTACTTCATGGATAGACTTTGGGTACCTCTACACAGAAATCTGAGAGACTTGGTCATGAGTGAGGCACACAAGTCTAAGTACTCTATACATCCTGGATCTGACAAGATGTATCACGATCTGAAGGCGCACTATTGGTGGCCTAATATGAAAGCAGATGTAGCTACTTATGTGAGCAAGTGTCTACCTGCTCAAAGGTAAAAGTGGAGTACCAAAAGCCATCTGGACTACTACAACAACCCGAGATCCCTATGTGGAAGTGGGATCAGATATCAATGGATTTTATTACTAAGTTACCTCGTACTTCTACTGGTTGCGAGACAATATGGGTTATCGTGGATAGATTAACAAAGTCTGCTCATTTCCTAGCGATAAAGGAAACAGACAAGATGGAGAAATTACTCGACTCTATTTGAAGGAGATCGTTTCGAGGCATGGAGTACCGATCTCAATTATTTCTGACCGCGATTCTCGTTTCACATCACACTTCTGGCAGTCGTTGCAGAAAGCTTTAGGTACATGATTGGATATGAGTACTGCTTATCATCCCAGACTGATGGTCAAAGCGAGCGTACTATACAGACTTTGGAGGACATGTTAATGCTTGTGTGATGACTTCGGGAATAACTGGGAAGTTCACCTACCATTGGTGGAATTTTCTTACAACACAGCTATCACACTAGCATAAAGGTGGCACGTTTTGAAGCTTTGTATGGGAGAAAGTGTAGATCACCAGTTTGCTGGGCTGAAATTGATGATAGTCAATTAATGGGTCCCGAGTTAGTACACGAGACAACTGAGAAGATTTTCCAGATAAGAACCGCATGGCCGCAGCGCGAGACAGACAGAAAAGCTATACTGACAAGCGACGGAAACCTTTGAATTCAAGTTGGTGACAAAGTCTTATGAAAGTCTCACCATGGAAAGGCGTGATTCGGTTTGGTAAGCGAGGAAAGCTAAATCCGAGATATGTTGGACCATTTGAGATATTGGAAAGAATAGGTCCAGTAGCTTATCGACTAGTCTTACCTGATTCATTGAGTGGAATCCATGATGTATTCCATGTTTCAAATCTAAAGAAATGTTTGATGGATGAAACTATGGTTGTACCGCTGGAAGAAGTTCAAGTAGACAACAGTTACGCTTCATTGAGGAACCTGTCGAAGTGATGGATCGTGAGGTGAAACGCTTAAGCAAAGCAAGATACCCTCGTCAAAGTTCGTTGGAACTCGAGACGTAGACCAGAATTCACATGGGAACGTGAAGACCAATGAACTTAAGTACCTCAGCTATTCGAAAAGACGATGCCAGCCGGCGAAGGTACTGATTAAATTTTGGGATGAACTTTCTTTCAGCATGGGGATAATGTGACAACTCATCCAAAAACTCACTCGATTTTGATTTTCTTGTGCCAATGCAGTAGACCAGTGATGGAACACTCACCATGTAACGCAATTTCGGGACGAAAATTCTTTCAACATGGGGATAATGTGACATCCGGTAATTTTCCGTTACCAAACTCCGTTAGTTCCGTGAAGTCTTGCATACACGTGTCGGGAGCACACACTAGTTGTCGTTGAACGTTGGCGACTTAATAATTAATAATGTGAAACAAGAATTACTGTGTTATTATTAGTTGTGATTATGTGATTTAAATGTTTTATTGTAAATTTTTATCGCGTAACGTGAAAACGTGTGTATTTAATCTGAATGTTTTGTATCTAATAAAGATAAAATATATAATTGTCATTGTAGTATATATGCTTATTATTGTAGTTAAAAACCTTTAAAAAAGAGTTGAAAAGCTTAATTTTTATAAAAAGTAATTAAAGGGTTTAAATGGTAATATTGATATTAAATATAATCAAAAATCCAACCCTAGCGGGATACTTGAAAGTCCTCACACTTTTGGATCGTTAATAATGGTAACTAGCGGGAAATCTTGGGTAGTACTACTGGGTCTGACGAGCCCCACCTGTGCGACTCGAGGTCAAACGGGTGCATTTGTCCTAGACACAAATATCTTTACGACCTGGTAAGTCGTGACGGGAGTCAACAACGCAACACAATTAGCTTCGATCGCGAAATCACTATGGTTATTACTTGTGAATATAGACTAGCTATCTATTTCAATGCACTTCTTATGTTATGTAATGTTATTGTTTATGATAAATGCAAACTCTTGAACTCACCAACCATTGTGTTGACATTTTAGGATGCTATTCTCAGGTTGTTTAACTCTGCTTGCCATTAGGAGCACCACACGGGTCCAGCATGCATTCTAAGACTCTATTTTAAAGATATATTTGTTGGTATCTATTTATGAGTGTTTAAATATTTTGGTTGGTGCATGTTTTGCCAATATGCATTTTTTTATATTTTGGGTTTGTCTTATTTACAAAACGCTTCCGCATGTTTTTAAAGTTTGAACTTTGGTTGGTTTTATTTCTAATGTGGCATATAGTGTCGTTCTAAGTACCTATTGACTATGATCCTGGTTTGTTCACACTATACACTCAAGAAGAAGAATTGATTACACTGATGTCTTTGCTCCAGTTGCAAGACTTAAGCTTAAGAATATTTCTGGCTTATGCTGCATCCAAGGATTTCAAGGTCTACCAGCTTGATGTGAGTGTGCTTTTCTCTATGGGGTGATTGATGAAGAATTTATATTAAAAACCACCTGGCTTTGCAGACCCAGATCATCTTGATTATGTCTACAAGCTTAATAAAGCCCTTTATGGACTGCATCAAGCTCCAAGAAAGTGGTATGAGACACTATCACATACCTCTGTCAACATGGATACAAAAGAGGTACTATTAATAGACTCTCTTCATCAGAGAAACAGAAATGACACATTGCTAGTTCAGATATATGTGGATGACATCATCTTTAGATCAACTAATCCAAAGCTCTGCAAAGACTTTGAGATGCTGATGAAGAAGATATATTTGAAATAGTGCCATGGGGGAACTCAATTTCTTTCTAGGAATTCAGTGAAGTAGGTTGAAGATGGCATCTTATCAGTCAGTCAAAGTATGTACACATACTTACAAGATTCAAGATGACTGACTGTAAGGTTGCAAAGACACCCATAGCCAGAAACCACTCCCTTGGTCCGGATCTTGAGGGAGTGTGTTGATGAACATCTCTACAGGGCTATGATTGGGTCCACTTATATCTTACTGCCAGCTGATATCATGTTTGTCATTGCATATGTGCAAGATATCAAGCAACCCAAGATGTCACACCTAATCACTGTCAAAAGGATCCTTAGATATCTCAAAGGTGCTCTAATCTAGGCCTTTGGTATCCAAAGAATTCAGACTTCAATCTGTATGCTTATACAGATAGTGATTATGGTGGCTGCAACATGACTGCAAAGTCCACATCTGGGGGGTGTCAGTTCCTGGGTGGAAGGATAGTCTCTTGGCAATGCAAGAAGCAATCCTGTGTGTCTGCATCAACTGCTGAAGCTGAATACATCGCTGCTGCGCTATGCTCAAGTGCTTTGGATTCAGAATCAGATGCTAGACTATGGGTTCATTTCAAAGAGACTCCCATCCACATAGACAACAACAATGCCATCTCTATTACAGAGAATCCTATGCAGCACTCAAGGACCAAACACATCAACATCAGGTATCATCTGATTAGGGATATTTTGAAAAGGATTGATAAAACTAATCAAAGTTAACACAAATGAACAATATGCTGATCTGTTCACAAAAGCGTTTGATGACAGATATTAAATATCTTGCATCAGCTATTGGATGATAACTTTGAGTAGATTTTTCTTAATAACTGAATCAATATTATTTCTTAAAACTATGTGTCCTAGGTTGTCTATGAGATCACTTCATAAGCCCAGTTCTCTTTGGAAGAAAAATGAACTGTTAAAATGATATCTTTTAGAATGATGAAAATTTACCTTCGGAAGAAGCAAAAGTTGCCTTCGGAAGAAATTTATGTCTAAATCTTTTAAACAGCTTATCTTAGATTTACCTTCGAAGAAATTCTTGAAGTATCTTCCGAAGCTTAAATTTTGGTATAAGTACTTAAATGCATTTTAGAAACAAATTTTTCCGAAAGCAATTTAGTCTCGGAAGACTCATTTATTTCATCCGAAGCCAAAATTTTCAAAACTCTTTGAAATATCTTCCGAAGCAAAATTGCTTGCGGAAGCTTTGATTGCAAAGCTTCCGAAACCAAAATTGCCTTCGAAGCTTTTTCTACTTCCAAGAAAACTAACTTTTTGGGCGCCTTTTTCAGAAGTAGGACCCACTTGCAGATTTCAAAGTTTATCTTTTTGTCATAACTTTGTCTCAAATCCAGAGTATATCTTTCCAAACGGTTCTATTTCATCTCACTTCTCTCATTGTTCCTTAACCTAAAATTACCCTCAAATTTCATCTTCTTCTTCTTTCCTTCACTACAAAGCTTCTTCAAATGGCCAATCTTGATCGTAGTAACGACCCTGATTTCTCCATGCACCTACACAGGCAACACAATCAAGTTGCTCTGTTAAACTCTAAGAAGGATCCAAGCTTCTCAGACGTGTGTAGGTATTTTTCTTTGTTTCACTACTTCACCTCCCTTACAATCGATCCTCCTCTCTATATAGGATCAGTTGCTTGAGTTCTGGCGGACCTGTCAAGAGGTCACCATGGACGGGAGAAGGCACTGTCTGCCACAGGGCAGGGAGGATGGTTTTCATCACTCCAGCCATTATAAACACCCATTTGCAGTTGGATGATGAAGCAGGTGAGTTGTCCTTTCCAAAAGCTGCTGTCAACCAATCCTTCTTATTAGATGGGCTACGAAGGTAACTTTTCGGTCAAGACCTTCAGGAAGGAGAAGGTCTCATTCCAATGGAAATACCTCCTCCATGTCATCATACATAGCCTATCCAACAAACATGGAGGATGGGACCAGATTCCAGAAGACCTCTCCTTCATTGTCCATAGGATGATTCAAGGGGTCAAATTCAGGTACTCTCAGTTGTATTTACAAATTTACTAGCGAATTTGGATTCCTTAGAATATTACATGTTCGCCCGGTATGTTCAACACATTCTCAACTATGAATTGGGACCACAGTTGAGGGAGCAGGTAATGTTCTTAAACTTGCACATATGAGGCCCAGCATTTTCAAGATATTGAAAAAGCCAACTGTTGGGTTCTCAGGGGTAGAAATAGCCCTTGTCCCGAAAATGTTTGAGCTCATTGCTCAGGGTGACATCCTACCAGCCCCAGCTAGTGATGAACCAACACCCTCTACTTCTCACCCACTCAAATACAACCTACCATCAAATCACCTACCAAAGAAAATCCAAGCGAACCCTTACGCTTACTACTGAGCATGTGCAGGCCCTCATATCACAACCCTATAGGAGGAAGTGGAATCTCGAGCTCCCACTTCCCTGAGGAGCTGACCACTCCTATCTTTCAAACAATCAGTGCTGAGGTTCCTCATGCTCAGCCTGATGAGCTCACAACTCCACAAACAGCCTTAAGCCATCACTCTGAGTCTCAACACTCTAGTGATCAACCTTCAGCGGAAAGCTACCATCCCCAGCCTCTTGATCTCAACCGCCCCATACCCAGCCTTGACTTCTACTCTGATGAAGATTTGGGTTTCAGTGAGTATCATGACTCTCCCCTATCTACCCACACTCAAGGGGAGATGCGTACTCCTGCTTCACCCCTGTCTAGCCCACATCAGACACCCCAAACTGAGGTGGATCTTCCTATGATTGTCCAGGAGATCCATGTGGAAAAGGCTCTCACTGTTGCCAGTGATTACATCTTTAAGACCTCAACCACAGAAACCCAGCCTCTTGACACTATCATTGGGCAGGGGAAATCCAACAGCCAAGAACCCCATACTGGTAGTGAAGGAGCAGACCTCGGTTCACCTCCTTCATCCCCCAATAATTTTTCAACTGAAGATGAGGGGATTCTGAAACTCAGGGTGCACTAACTCGAAGACATCTGCACCCAACTAGTTTCACAGATAGCTCACCTTGAATCACAGTAACTATCTTGCAAAGGAGGGTCCATGACCAGCAACTTGAGATCACCGATCTCAAGGGCCAGTTAGCTGAGAGACCTATAGGACAAACTCATCCAGTTCCATAAGAACCTATGGATGTTATGGATCACTTCCCCAACTCACCTATGCATGAGGGTGATGCTACCAAAAAGGGGGAGGAAGTTCTGACAGCCACAGAACCTGGGAGTTCTTTCTTAGTATGGACATACAGGACTCACCATCCTATCTTGCAGTTGTCCATGCTCAGCAACCTCCTCTAGACACTGATCTGGAACTGCTCATTCAACAAATGTTTGAGGAGGGAGTACCAAGAGCAATGTCTGCCCCATCTGAGAACCCAATCTGGGGTTGGGGGTATGACAATGATAGGAAAGCTCTTATGATCTCTAGAGCTCAGGGTCAACAAGAAATTCTCAACATCTCCACCCTGAGTTTCTATGAGAGTATAAACTTGGTAGATCTGGCACTTGTCAACCCAAGCAATAACAGACAAGCTGTCAAATTAGCCAATCAAATTCAAGAATGGGTGCTGGCAGAATTCAAAAGGAGAACCTTGAGACAAGATTTCCTCCAGCACCCCATACCCTCAGTGAGGCCAGCTGGTGATGGTGCTTCACAACCTCTCTCTGGCTAGAGCTTGACTGCTCAATCAAGCAATGAAGGCCAAAGCTCTCCTCAGACTGAGTCATCAAGATCTACAATTTACAAAGGCAAAAGGAAGATGAATCCTGAAGAGATTGAAGAAGAAAAGAGAGAGGAAGAGGAAGCTGAGGGGAGAGAGTTCAAGTGGTTCCCTAGGATTCATGCAAGCTGCAATTCTGACTGCCCCTGTACCAAACACTCAAGAAGATGAATTAAGGGTAGCCAGGCTCAACTATCTGGGGACTAGGAACTATAACATAGATGGACTCATCTCTCTCCCCTTAGAGGAGCTAAATGAACTGGCTGACATTGAATTGTCAAAGGAGAGGAAGGAAGCAGAGGATGCAGCCTTGACCCTCAAACACAAAGAAGAAATGAGGAGAAAAAGGCTAACAAGAACATTCCTGTCCTCTCCCCAGTTCAAGAAAGTCCTAAGTCAGAGATTGTGGCTGCTGAACAACCTCAGGTAGTTGATGAAGAAGAAAGATTAAAATGATCAACTACTTGAGTGCCACAGGTCTCTATCAGGCACCTGCATCCCTTCCCTTGCCTTATGATTATATATTATTTGAATACAATAAGTAGCTGGAAGAGCAAGCCAAGAAAGAAAGGCAAGCTGCAAAGAAGTGGCAAAGGGAAGAAGCTGCAAAATCAAGAGCCATCATCCAGAAAAGTCAGAAAAAGTCTGCAGATAGGCAGAGGATGATGAGCTTCTTGAAGCTGTATGGGTTCTTCGAAAGGAGGCTTGGTCCCATGTCTCTATCCACAATGGATGAGCACATAAGGGTGATCAAGTAGAAGATAAAAAGGGGAGAGCTTGTGGACCTTCATTCATCATCAAGTCAAGCTCAACCTGAAGTTGAGGTAAAAGTGGAACCTACAGAGACAACACCACCTGCACCTGAAGCTGCACAACAGCCAACTTCATCTTCTAACCCATAGCAGGGTTCTCCTCCCTCTCCTTCTGAAACTGGGAGAGAGGAGATCCCAACTAAGAGGGAATCCAGTGAAGAACCAGGTACTGAAGACCAACCCTCTCAGTTAAAATCATCAGGGAGGAAAAAGAGGATGGCCATAAGAAGATCATCATCAAAGAAGAAAAGAAGAAAGGCATCCTCCTCCTAACCTCAGAATGAGTTAGAACATCCTGAGGAAGTGCATGAAGAGGCATCTCAACCAACTCCAATCATAGTAGAGCCTCTTGCCATTGGAAGACAAATTCTATCCTGGACTTTTGCTGAAGATCCAGACAGATGGTATGTCACTAGAGATCAGGGAGAACGACATGTCTACATCACAAGTGACATGCTTGAACTCCCTCTGCATGATCTCTATGACATGAGAAGGTACTTCATGAGTCTAAAGAATCCAGATCTACTGATAAAGAAAGGAATTCTGAAGATCCTCATATGGACTATCCTAGTCTGAAGAACCTCTCTGTTTTGGTAGCATCAGCCTAGGGGAGTTTGTAGGAACCTCTGAAGTTAAGAGGCTGATGCAACCAAAATATACCAATACAACCAAGTCTTCCAACATGCACTTCGGAACAAAGGTGAACTAGCTTCTGAAGTTTTACACACTCAAGAAAAATGCTAAGTGTAAAATCTTCTGAAGCCAAAGTTCAGAAGAAACTGTTGCAGAAGCTTTACACTAAACTTGGAAAATATTCTAAGTGTAAAGTTTTCCAAAGCCAAAGACTCAACTCTTCTGAAGGTAAAAGATGAAGTCTTCCGAAGCTCTCAAGAAAATTCTTCCGAAGTTGTTTAAAGACAAGATTGATTTTCTTCTGAAGAGAGAGAAAATATACATTTTTCATCAACTTTATCATAAAGCAACCTACTTTCTGTTGCATGCTCTAGTAGTTCATCTGCTATCACTAGTTGGTGAAACTTTCATACTTTATGATAAAGTAGATAAGGTCTTCACCTGTAAGTTTATGTTTTTGTTCCTTCTTGGATTTTTGTAACAGGAAAGTCAGTGAGCTATGGCTTGTCATAGTCACTAGTCAAAAGGCAATCTGCCTTTTGACTTTAGGCTGATCTTGTTGTCTAGATTAGTCACTTCCAACTGTCTTTTTGCATATTGACGGTTGTAGGATGTAGTATAAGTAGTCTCCGGTTCTTGTATTCAAAATATACTTGTACAACACTTGTAATAGAACTAGAGAAGCAATATACAACTTCCTTGAAAATTTTATCTTGTGTTCTTGCTCTTGCTTTTACTTATGCTTGTCTTGTATCTTCAGTAAAATTTCACAGTTCCCTATTTGAATTGTTAAGTGATCTTAAGATCCTCCTAAGTGTGTTAACTAAGTGCAAGCTTAAGTACCCTTTAACGGTCCTACAAGTTCCATGAACATTTTCACCGATTCAAAGAGATGCTAAGAGCTTGTCCACATCATGGCATAGCTAAGTGGGAGTTGATTTCAGCATTCTATGATGGGCTATCACCAGAGGATGCTAGAGATGTAAATTCCACAAGTGCAGGAACGTTCACCTTAAACCATGAGGATAATGATTGGGATATTCTTGAAAGGATGAGTGTAATCTCCAAGAAGCATGCACAATCAAGCCGAAGGTCAACGGGTGCAAACATAAAGATGGTGAATGATCATATGGCCATGGATAGAATTACGGTTCTAGAACGAGAAATTGCAAGCCTTAAAGTTAGAAAGAGTGGTGTGATGAACATATCTAGTGAGTATGAAGTGTGTGACATGTGCAATGACATACATCGGTCACATGCTACTTGAATTTGGGGAAGAGTGAAAGTGTACATCAATTACAAGGCCAAGGAGAAAGGAAGACATATGATATGAATTCCAACACATATCATACCTGTCTTAGAAATCACCTAAATCTTAGATATGGTAAGAATACTAATTAATTTTATCCTCCTTTTCAGATACCAAATCAAGGAAGCAACCAATATCAAGGCCAACAACAAGAATTCAATCAAGGTGGTTATCAAAGGAACAACTACAATCAAAGAAACAACCAACAAGGCAGGCAATATAATCAAAGGAATCAACAACATCAACAAGGTGCTTCTACTAACAATGGCAATGACAATGCAATTTTGTTAGCAATTCAAGATCTTGCAAACTAGATGAAAGAGTTTAAGCAATTCAGAGAGGTGCAAGAAAAGATCAATGAGGCCATTGCCAAGCAATTGGGGCAACTACCGAAAAATTGTCCGAACGAGAACCGGGAAAGCTTCCAAGTGATACAACAAAGAACCCTCAGCGTCAAGCCTCAAGTTCAAAGAATGTGCACATCAATTCAGTTAGTATCCTTTCTAAATCTGAATATATTGATTATGATTTAACCTCTACTCCTCAAGTAGTTGTAGGTAACGATAAGGACGTAGATGAAGAAAAAGGAAGTGACCCGGGAGTACCAATCATTCCTATTCAAGTTGAGAAATTTAAAATCAAGCGAGCACTTTTGGATATGGAGCTGGGTGAGCATCCTTCAGAGGAGTCTATATGACCAATATGACTTTTGTCCATTACATGAAACCGATAAAACAGTGGTGCTTGCTGATTCGACATGGAAACAACCTCGAGGGATGGTCAAGGATGTGCTCATCAACCGAGATGGAATTATCGACATGACATTCAAAAACCGTAAGTTGCTCTTAAACGTGTTTTCAAAATCAATTACATATGTAGTCAATAATGATTGTTTTGTAACAGATGCTACTAACGGGTGTGCTCCTCCTTACATTTCACATGTAAGCGAGGACATCACCAAGAAAAATGGTTTTGACCCTGATAAGTTTGAACTTGAAAATGTGGAAAAGGATGAAAATGCAAAGGTGGAGCCATTAAGGAAGAAGAATCTAAGACGAAAGGTAAAGATGGTAAACCACTGGATCAAGTGCATTCAAGGGTCAAAGAAGAGATGTTTGACCAATGCGGGCGCGGACAAGAAAAACTATCAAGTCGGGAGAAATGGCTCTTTAAAGTGAAATTTGGAGAGAAGCACCCAATACGACCACCATAAGTGGTCTCGGGTAAGGTCCGGCTGAAGACTTAAAACCTAGCGCTTACGGAAGGCAACCCAAGAACTTTGTGGGTGTGTTCACTAGAAACCCTCACGAGACTACAACTTGTCCACTCATGTCTACCGAAGGGTTTAAAGGCTGGTTGCATACGCTAAATGAAACCATGATTCCTACGAAAGTGAGTTTAATTCTTTTATTAGTTTGTGTATTTTTGTTTTGTTTTGAAAGTCAATCACGAGACGCAAGCAATCAAGTGTGGGGAGGCATAAGTGGGTGGATAAAGCCATCTAATATTGATTGTGATCAGGTCCATGTGCTCTTTCTACTACTTTGCTTTTGAACAATATTATTTTCATGTTTTCATTAAAATTGATTGATAATATGTTAGGATATGGCATACTAGTCTCCCTTCGCAATGAATTGTCTTGATTAGCAATAATAGGAATGAAATTAAGAATCTACTTCCCTATGCTATGAAAATACCAATTGTGACTAGCATACATTGAGGACAATGTATCTCAAGTGTGGGGATAAGGGAAGAATTGGAAAAAATTGAACTTTTTTGAAAAATAAATCTTCTAATAAGCTTAATTGTGTATGAGACCTAAAAAAATTTTCATACATGGTTAATTATCACTTGTTTGTGCATGTATAGATCCCTTGGCATGCTTGTGTTGAAATTATAGTAAGCCACTCTCATCATGAGTTTGTTATAAAAAAAAATAGGTAGAATTCTTAGAAAGCATAACGAACCGGATGGTAGATGACATACGTGCTTCACACTGTTAATTGTTAGACCCTGAAAGGATCATACATGTCAATTCAAGGTGGTTGAAGGTTGTTCTGGTTGGAAATCCCTCCAAGTCCATGAAGAAATGCGGGTGGAAGATCAACTACTTTTGAGATGATTAAGGGTGTGTCTACTCCAAAAGGCAAAACTAATGTAAAAATTATAGCCTGGAAGTATGACAGTGATTGGAACATGTTCATGGTAAAAAGGATCTCAAGGCTAGTTCAATTCTTCACAAAGTACACTGCTCTTGTGAACTCCATGGAGATTCATGATCTGAAAGAACTGGTTGATCTAGAGTTGATAAATCTTCAAGCCATGTATAGAGGATATGAATTTGAAGATATTCTGAAGATGTTCAAGAAAACCAACAACTTCAAATCTCTGAAAGCTATCTGTTTGAGAAAAGACAGATCATTCAGAAATCCTCTGGAAAAGAAGAAAAAGAAAGAAGCTGAAGAGTTGGTATTTCCTGAAGTGAATATAAAGCTAACTGAATCATTAAAAAGGAAGATGGTAGCTAGATCCCATAAGACAAAACCAATCTCTAATGTGTTTTATGATGAAAAGACTTATGAGTTGGTGATTGAAAGAAAATGGGAATGAAAGGAAGGATCAGATATTAGGCTGTTTAGTGAATATGAGGTGAGACTGTTGGATGAATCCTATGTCCACTACATATTTACAAGACACTTCAGAGAACTCAATAACAAGCTAGGAAAAGATGATATGAATTTCTTTCTGAAATGCATCAAAATTCTAAAGATGGCCTATGATAGAATTAACAAGGAGAAAGAAATAAGAAAGAGAAAGAAGGTCCCTCTCCAATTGGGTAACATTGTGAAGTTAGAGGTAGATACTGATGGCTCTTTACTGATTCATAGAGATGGTCTTTCCACTGTGTCAGTGTGGGAATCAATCTCTTTAAGACAAATGCCCATTGATGCCATTCATAATATGTGCCAAATGAAGATACATGTCCTTAGCCGAGACAAGACGAATGAGGCTAGAGACTTCTCCAACATGATTAAGGCTATTTTGGAACCTTCTTTGGTAGAACCTCTACCTTCTGCAGCTACTGCATCAACACCATCTCCATCAACAATCCAAGCAAGAACAAGTTCAACCTCATAAAGAACCACCAGAATCTTCACAACCTCCACCACCCTCAAACTCTTGAAGTCCATAGGTTGTATAATCCTTAGGGGGAGTATTGTTAGACCCTGAAAGGATCATACATGCCAATTCAAGAAGTGGTTGAAGGTTGTTCTAGTTGGAAATCCCTCCAAGTCCAAGAAGAAATGCGGGTGGAAGATCATGAAGAAATGTGGTTGAAGATATAGAAGAAAAAGACCAAGTGTTGGTTATCCGCATTAGTAAATGCGGAAGACCAATGAACAAATGCGATCAAGTATTTGTTCATCCGCATTTACTAATGCGAACAAGGAACACAAATGCGGCCAAGTGTTTGTTCATCCGCATTAACTAATGCGGATGACCCAGTCAATGCTGAAGACAAACAGAAGAAATGCTAATGAAGACTTCTCATCCGCATTAACTAATGCGGATGAACACTTGCAAATGCTAATGATATTTTGTACTTAGACTAGTATTCTGATGTATAGTTGTCAGGGTAGTTTAGTCATTTTGTACAGGCAATGTATCTGCCTATAAATAGATCAATATAACCTAATTTTAGTGAGAACAAAAACATTAAAAAGGTTTCACCAGCAACCCTAGCACACTTTCTATCTTGTTGACTTTCATCAATATACAAAAGCATTTATTAGTATTCTTTCAGTAATTAATGTTCTCTGATTTAGTATTTCTGCGACTTAATCACTGACTCAATCATCATATTTGATCCTAAGTTGAGTCACATCAACTGAGATTCACATCTTGAACCCAGTCATTAACCCTTTCCCATCGTTTTCGTAAGAATTTGAGCCTAATTGAGCAATTCATAGTATATGTTGATTTGCTTTATATTTTGCACAATGAGTGACACCATAATGTGCATTTAAGTTAGAGCTCGTATAATTGATGCGTGTCAAGATCATGAACCAATGTGTGCATGAAGGTGATAGAGGCATTAGGAATAAACCATTTGTTGAACCTTTTCTTTTGAATTTCATACCTTGATAAATTTCCTTTAGACACCTTGTTGAGCCCTAACTTGTCGTTTGAATAACCCAACACAATAAGCCTACAAAGCCTTAGCCTTTTATGAAACATAAGGTGATGAAGTCCAATCCATGATTTGTCTAGAAGTGTCTTTTAAGTATTAGTGCAATAATAGTAAGTGCGGTTTGAATTTGGTTATATATATATATATATAAATCCAACTGAATGCGTTATATTCTTGCTAGATTAAATCCAACTGAATGCCTCGCATTTATTACTCCACATGCCAAATGAAGCAAGTGCTTCCTTTGTGTGCCCTAGGTCACCATTGATACTTAAATTAGGAGACATCGAGCCGCTTGACCAAGAGCACAGATTATACCAGGAGTATGTCCACCTATTTGATTAATTATGGCATGCATCGCCACTTTTCTTGACTATTTCCCTTTTTATTATTTCACCAATTATGGTATCATCCCTTAAACTATTTCGATATTTTAGTTTGTTCCATCATAACATATGACCACATCTCTTATGTAGCCTTCTATTTCCAGAAGATAATTTCGTGTTCGGTAGATATAAAGAAAAAGGCCTAATATCTGCCTTAGTTATAATTGTATCATTCAAGTCTTGTTGTGAGCATTTTCATGAAGTTGGTAGTTCCTGGTCAATCTAAACTCCTTAGATATGAACTGTATAGTTTCTATGACGTCAGATAGCAGGATCTTCACTTTGAGCTCTAGAGTGGGGCGTCAAGGTTATATACTATAAAGGGTTCCTGAAAGTGAGAGGTTTCAACTTTAATGTTGGCTTCCTGGGGTACAGTTCTTCTTTTATCTAACTCCACATCTGTCATCATGTTAGTCGAGTTTAATAAAAGTCCATACTTCGTTCATCGACCCTTTTTTGCCAATCACTATTGTAGTGAATGAATACTTCCATCTTCGATTAAACCTTTTTCATTTCACTTCTTCCTTCGGCATTGGTAATATAGGGTTTTAGAAGTATTCTTCCATCTTCATAATCCTGCTTTAGTTTGTTTACTTTGGTTAGGTTGTCCTCAATGGTAAATCTATAGTCTCATAATCAAGTCTCCACTTTAGGACTAAACAGTCTCTTTTCTTCATGATAATCAACTTTAGCACCATAGCTTTTGTCACTAAGAGGTTAAGTATTACACCACTTCTTGTATAATGATGACACTTGGGGGTTCACGGTAAGGAGGTTGATTTAGAAAAGTGAATAATCAAGGATGGAAGCGCTTAATGCTTGCAAAGAATGTTACTGGGTAGTCAAGGAACTATCGATGTTGTTATTGTTGGCCAACAATCAGCATAAGTAAATGGAAATTTATAGAATATCTATGAGTCAAATGATTCTATCATAAATCCTAGTTATCAACTACATAGCTAACGTATGCATTAACGCCTTTATGAAATATGAGGTTATAAGTAGATGAGTTCATTAAGAGGCATAAGCTACAAAGTAGAATAGACGTAATATATCTCCAATGCTCATCTTCGTGCGGAGCACTCGTCATAGCGATATGTTCTTTAGTTCGTTGGAGGTTACGTTGAAATCTCTACCTGATTAGTGATTTGAAGTTGAACCTATACTTTACGTTTATGTGAGGTTTATCACAAGAATTGATAAAAGGATGATGAACTTAAGTTATGTAAGTGTGTGTATATATAGAGCACTACGGCTTTACATTAATTACGCACAAATGTTCCATGATACTTTAAATTCGTGGGATCGAATGAATCGGAAAGAAGTGATCGCTGGAGCCTTCAAACAAGGTCTCCATCATGTTACAACTCAAATGAGGTTAATGAGTTTCATATAGTATATGAAGGAAAGAAAGGACACTTCGATTATGGGATTTCAGATACATCAAAGGAAGGTATAGGTGAGCTTTTGATTTCGACCACCCTCACACCAACTATTGCATGAAGGTGCTAATTTCATTATGTCATGATGGAGGAGGGAAATGAATGAATATTGATATGTCATCCTTAGAGGCTTGCCACATGTCATGTAGTTTAGTTAACTAGTTGTATTGACGTTCTCATGGTATCTTGAATCTAAATTCATGTTGTTTAGTTTGGTATGATTTTATTAGTTTGCACAGCAGGCTTTACCAGAATTCATGTGCACTGGTAAATTCACCATTATGTTGGCCACACGTAATCGTCAATTTACCTTGAAAGATCATTCTAGTGTGTACCCACCATTAGTTCTTATTGTTTATATTATATTGTTCATAGCATCATGTTTCTGTCTATGTGTGTGCCTAGTACCTAATTACTCCCCAAGATTTAAATAATAATCAAAGCCCAGCAGTATAACAATGTAGCACTCTAAAGTCTAAGGCAAGTTAAGTCATAATGTCCAAACAAAAGTGTATGCCATACTGCCATAATAATGTATTTACAATGAAAAGTTGTGTGTACAAGCAACAACAATTCGAAATGTGTAGGGTCGTATCATTCACATAAACACACAACTAAACCAAGTATTGTTCTCATCAAGTGGCCATACTCTATGCTAGCTAGGTATAAGGTGTACTATAAGTTGTTCTTAAGCAGTTCTTATGGGTTACTATCGTAGTCATAAACTTAATAATGTCGGAGGCTTACTAGTCAAGTCCCTAGGGTCTACTAGGAAACCTAATTTGCTAAAACATTTAGCTCTGATACCAATCTGTCACACCCTGTTGACCGGGCCTAGTCATGATGACTGAATATAAACAAACACAGCGGAAACTATGTATGAACTGAGAATGAGCCATTGGTTTGTACAAATAATAATAAATTAAGTACATTCTATTACAACTTGACATGTGTATAATTAAATCATAGGCAAAGGCCATAGGATCATTATTATATATTCCTCAAAGTTGTTATCTTGTATGGCTCTTTTAAGGTCTTGTATAGTTCTTCTAAAGTGAGTCTTCTATAGGAAGTCAACCATGTGCTCAATTTGTAAATCCATTGATTAGGGAGTCTAATCAAGACTCCCCCTTATAACCAAACAAATACATGAAATACATACTCAAAACGTGTCAACATAAAGTTGGTGAGCTCAAGTTTTCATAGTAATAAACACACATACATATACATACGCAAAACACAGTTTACTAGGGCACGACAAAATGTATCACAATCAAACCTTAACCTGGGTGACCCTCCCGAGTACTAAAACATCCCAGAACCCATACCCCTTATTGTTATGGGCTTAAGCTTGCCCTGCTAAGCACGGTTAGTCTGCACTAATTTGTGACACAACGATTATTGAATCTCAATGGGGGGTTTTCCCTGTTTTAAGGGCCCATTGTGTGCGGGAGATTCCCCAAATAGTACTATCCACAAACCACGCAGCTCCCTATGGAGTTAATGATTATGCTCACGTTCTGGGATAGGAGCAGGTAATATTACACCATAAAATAAGTTTTAAAGAGTATGTATTCCACCCAAAAGTTTAAGTCAAAAGGGTTTATGAGACTCACCTAGCTCTCTTGCATGCATAACCTATACCAATATCGTAAGCTTGCTATATTGAGTGCATAATCTTCATGGTGACCTAGTTACAATTATTCAAAAGTATACATTTTAGGGATATCATATATGTTAGCATTTTTATGATGTGATTGAGCTCTCTCCGAATATAGTTCTTATTATTGTATTTTATTCTAGGACCAATACTATTAGCATTTGGAATCTTCATGGTGTTAGGTTATGCTTTTGGATGTACACATGAATGATAATAGTTGATTTGAGTTTGCGTTGCTTATAGTTATGATAGTATATTTTTATAGTTATAAGAGTGTGTGTGTGTGTATTTTATGGTGGTATTACTAACTATGATACCATGAGTTAAATATATTAAGGGTTATAATGATCAATTTTTAATAACCGGCATCAATCATGTTAGTAATCGCGGTGTTAGTAATTATATTGTTTATACTTAATTATTATAGAATTTTTGAGTTGTTAAGTTGCACTAATACGTATTATTATCTTTCAAGACATCGTAACTGGTAGATGATGATAGTACTAATAACCCTAATATCATTATTAATAAGCTTGGTGATAATAATAAGACAAATAATAATAGTCGATAATATGATGACACAAATAAAACTATTATTTCTGGTAAAATAATATTTTGAACGTGATTGATAGCATTATTTGTATGATAATAATAATTTAAATGTTATAGAAAATCATTAGAATTATAATTGATAATATAATAATGTTTACACTTATGTTAGACGCAAGGTCGTTAATATTACTATAATATTATCAATAAAATTAAAAATAGTATTTTCTTTACATACTTATATATTAATATTTGTGTATATTGAAGTAGGTTGTGTTTTGAAATGATTAGGTAATGATCATGCGATTACACGTATGCGTATGCATATACATATATATATATATATATATATATATATATATATAATATATATATATATATATATATATATATATAATCAAATTGTTTTCTCATAAATGATGGTTTAACCCGTAAGAGTATGCATATATCTTTAATAAATCTTAGTACCATTAAAATCATCATGTCTTGGCAATATAACTAACTTTTATAACAAATGACCATATTAACATGTATGATAATAATTTCGATGAAGATTTTTACAACAATGGCCAGTAAATATAGTACATATTATTAGATATAGTAACATTAGACATACGTTAGTGACATTATTGACTATATCAATATCGGGCGAACCATGAAGTAATTGTATTAATTATAATGGTTATATAATAATATTATTAATATCACTTTTGATAGCCTTGATAGTAATAAAAAATTTAGCAAAATTATGTATCATAAATAAATGTCGCTATTAATAATAAAACTATAAATATTTCATACATAATAACAATAATCCGAAATAAACTTGATAATAGTTGAGTTTATTTAAATTATTTATTAGGAATAAATAATATTATTAATGATAACATCAATAATGTTGTTGTTACTAGAAGTGTTAATGTGAAGATATAATGTTTCACTATTTATGTTAAATAATTCAATTCTATCCACATAACACTATTAATGCTAAATAATTCTATTTATGTCAAAATATAATGTTTCATTATTTAAAATAAATATTTAAATGTATATGCAAAATAGTTATCTTTATCAAAAATTGATAAACTAACGTACCCGTTTCACTAAGTATTTAATATACTCAAAGATTTTAGTCGCTACTTTATATATATATATATATAAATCTAATTTTCATTTTCATTTTAATTACCTTATGATTTATTATCATTAGAACCATTCAAGACGTGCTCAATCGATTTAATATGATAAATAGTCAAAGCCTGTGTGTATACCTTCCAGCTACATTACAATTGTTAGACCAAAGTTGACTATGTTTGACAAGAAACCAAACACCTTATTTCCATACTCAAACATCAATATTTCTTATTCTAGTACCCAAACACCACAACCGAACACTTGCTACCAAACACCACCCAAGACCACCACAACCCACCATCTAAACCCACCACCATCGCAAACTGTTGTTGTCCGGCAACAGGACAGTGTGTCCGCCGGCAGCCACCATCACCGTCACCGACCACCCTTTTCACCATCTCCGGTCGTCGCTACTTGTACCATCCACCATTATTCACGACCGCCTAGACCACCCCTAGTAACAATAACCACTGTCACCATCGTGAACCACCATCACCACCGAGCACCACCACGAGCAGCCCCCTCGGCCATCGTCGGCAGCCACCACCGCCACCAAAAAGGGTTGGAACATTCATTTGACCGCCATTCTACACCACCACAGCCTTCTGCCCTTTTGTAACTTGTAGATCGAGGTCCAAGAAGCACATGCATGTGTAGATCTGGTCGATTTGGAGCTCGTCGGAGTCCTCGGAAGTTGGCCGGAACTTCACCGGAGTTCGGCTACGACTGAATCATCATCATCATTATGCTTGTAATGTCTGGATATATCTAATGGGGTGATTCACGTGCCGAGAGAAGGTTGCCGGAGCTTCGCCGGAGTTTGGCTGGAATTTGTTTAGGGTCACCTATTTTCACCACCATCGTAAGTTTTCCTAAACCGCCACCACCATGGTGTTTCTCTTGTCGAGATGCACCCTATGAGGTGCTTCACTTGCTGAAACCCACGGCCACGCGCCGCCGCCTGCGGCTGTGGGCCGGCGGTCGCTGCCGCCACTCCGCCTGTCGTCGCAGACAAGGCTGCCGGATTTATTAGAGAGAGGGAGAAGCTGTGAGAAAACCATGTATGTGTGTTTTTAGTGAGAGAATAAGAGTTGGTAGAGAGAGAAGATGAATGAGTGAAATGGAGAAATATGTGGTTTTTATACATGGGGTTTTTCAACACTGTCTTTCAACATAATGTCCTTCTGACACTGTCTTTCCACTGTATCGCGTTGTTTGTCGGGTCTCAATCTTTTAAGAAAAACTCAGAGAATTTATTTCGGATTTAGAGGTGTGTATTAAGCATTTTATTACTTATTATTTTAATAATATGTTGGGATATCTAAGTCAAAGTTTATAAGAATGACGTATTTAACTTGTTTTACGAATTTGATTATCGTTTGCGATTCAAATGCTTTGATTATTTGCAACTATAAATGCTAGATCTAAAATGAAATATTCTGTAATAATTATAACATTTGATCTACGTGTTACATGGTATACACTTGATGTCAGACGCAATCTTGTTATCTTTGTTATAAATTGTAGTTTTTACTTGGTCACGTAGGATTCTTTGAATTGTTTCGCGTTCATAAAGTAAGGTACATTCGTAAGTTTTTTTTTTACTATTTTTTAATTATCATGATGAGTTTTTGGTTATTTGTCGGATTTCAGTTTGTAATTAAACGTGTAACACTTCTGCACACATATTTTCATTGCGTGATTGATTAAGCTTAGGACGAACCCTTTGGATTGTGTAAGGTTTTATTTAACATTTTAAAATAATACCTTTCGGATTGGATTTTCTTATTGGGCCCTAACTAGGCTAGTTTGCTTATTGAGATTTGGTCGTGTTTAATGCAATGTTTTGGGCCAAATAAAATAAAATTTCAGGCCCGGATTTTAGGGTTGTCACATTACTTTTGACAAAAGCTGAACAACTTTTCACTGCCAGCTCTAAAGACTCATGAACTTATACAAGTTGGTAATTATCTACATACTTTTGTCAACTGTACATTATGGTGTTTGAGTCTGTAACTTTTCACTCTTGTACTTTTAACTTTTTTGTAATAAAATAGGATATGAGCTATGGCATGTCATAGTCACTTGTCAAAAGACAATCTGCCTTTTAACTTTATATGGATCTTGTTGTCTAGATTAATGTCTAGCTTGCCTTCAAAGTATGGCCGGTTGTAGTATTTAGTATAAAGTATCTCATGTGACTATTATTAGAACTAAGCATTGTAACAATGTAAAACACTTGAGAGCAATATATATTATTTTTGAAAATCAATACTTGTTGGTTCTTGTGTTCTTACTTTTGTTCATTGTTTCTTGTGCTTGGTTTTCTATTTGATCTATTAAGTGTTATATTTTCCAACCGTAAAACTGTTGCATAGTCATAACCGGTCATGCACTAACAACTTAATATTGTAAGCTTTTTCTAATAATTTTTGTTCTTATTCTGTCAAAATTGGGTTATACAACATGTTTATGGAAATTATATCATATCTACATATGTATTTATTTTGCTGATACTGTTTAAAATTTTAATTTAAATTCATATTAATGGTAAGTTAAAGGGAAAATGGTAAGTTAAAGGGACACGTGTTAATATTATATTTCTTTTACTAAAATTTTTCTGTTTTTCTCTCCTATTAATTAATTATATTAATTTTAATAATACTATTTATTAATGTTATTTTAAAAAAACAAACTATTAATAAATAAGATTTTTTTTCTGAAACACCAAACTTTTTTAAAAATACGAAATACTTTTAAATTTTGTATTTTTAAATAATAATTTTTTATAAACCAAAAATAATTAAATTTGGGAGTTAAAATAAGGAAATTTTTAAAAATGATATTTTTCTAAAAACTTTGTTTTAAAACAAAGTGTTTAATTTCTTCTTTTTAAAAACAATTTAGAAAGTGGATATCGTTGTTTTGTTACTCTTTACTTATACGTAATTTCAATAATATTTTTTATTCAAATATAGTTAAATTATTAACAAATGTTCATTCTATTTAATATTTTATTTATTCAATACGTGTAATATACGTGTTACTAAAGCTAATTAATTTTAAATGAAATCAGCTTTTTATATTGGATTTTTTTTTATTTATGAAATATTATTTGTTTGACTAAAAATATGGTGTATATACCGGCGATTTTAACAAAGTAGATACATGGAACATATGTATACCTAAAAATTAACTATTGCAAAGTTTTTGCTATTTTTTCCAGAATTTTAAGTTAACCTATAAATCGCTTTTTTCCAATTTGACTTTCTGGTATTTTTTTCGTGTATGTTGCGTTGAAGCATCTACAACTAACAAATTTTTACCATCTAGTTGCACACTGGAATTTTTTTAAATGGCATGTAATCGAAACTTGAATGTGAGTTTAAACTGGATTGTATTTTTATAGCTAACTGTATTTAAAATGAACTTTATTGCATAAACCGGAGTGTTTGGTAGATATGTTTATTAAAAATATACTTGTTGACAAATACAATCATGCAGCAAAAGCTAAAGCCGTAGCAAGTAAAGCAGCAGTAGAAGGTAATGCCAAACAGCACCGTGAAACGCCAAGTAGAGACCGGATAATTTATATGTAATTTCCCGTATTTAAACCGGATTGTATTAATTAATTGGACTGTATGTATATACTAGACTATATTTAAATTGCACTGTATTTGTAAACTAGAATTTTTTTACAAATTCCATAGTTTGTCAACTAATTTCATATTTAGTTACAGCCGTAGTTGTTAATGAAAATAAACCTTTCCTTATTATAAGTTGAAACATGTAACCATACAGAAAGTTAATTATGTACAAATAAAAGAACCAATATGTAAATAATTTGAATGTCTACTTTTTTAGCATCTTTATAATGTTAGAAGTGCCATTAGAAATTAAAGATTTTATGTTGTAGCTTGTGCTTAAAAAGCACAAAACTCTTACATTTGATCCAAACCTTACTTCGTGCATTATAATAATATAGATGCGTGTATTTATAAATCCTTAATAGTTATTATATTTAAAGGAACTTGATATTTTTTAATTCTTATCTCATCTTACCATTATTGTTACAACCATGTTAAGCTCCATATGATCAATCTTGTGCATCATGAAGAGGTTATTATATTGCATCTTTGTTGATTATGATAAATATGATGTTGTTAAGTGTTTAGTTAGTATTGATTATCTTTTATTAAGCAAATCTATAACACCATTCTTCAATTTTCACCGGTAACAAAAAATGCTTATTTTAACCCAATTTTTTTCAACAATTACCACCCCCTATAATCAACTTCCATATAACAAAACGAATTACTCCAACAGAAAAGACAATTATCGATGTTTTTTCATCGCTGACCACAAAGATGCTCCAAGTTATCCTTTTGTGATGCAATGGTGCCATGAGCTTTTGCTAACCTGCACGTGTGTTGCGTTATAATCTCATAAGTTGAAGCTCTCTTCCACGGCACTATCCCGAAATCATCATTATACTCTTCCATTCCCTCCACAAAGAACTGCCATGCAAACGATCCTCCCCCGGCCCCCTTGTTCTTTACAGACTCATAGATGACGTCAAAAACCATTTTGTAAAATCGGTCTCGTTGTAGAGGTTCAAAACCTTTGTTTAGATCCGATAAACCAAATTCTGTGAACATTACAGGTTTCTTCAGCACTTGATCACCATCTTCAATGTGAGAACGCATCCATTTGGCCACAAACATCAACTTTCCTTCAAAACTCTTCTTTTTAAACCTATTAATATTATAACACTGAGTAAGTTCCTAGATAACCGGTAAAAACACGCAACTTCTAACACATTTCTAACGGGCCATGTTGGCTCAGTCAAAAAAGATCACCCGCTTGTTTAAACTTTTTCAAATAATTAGTGTATTTCTTATGTAACAATACAACTTATTTAAAGTGTTTCTCGGCAAAACGAGTCAAAATTCCCACATCTACTATCTTGTCTCAGGCACATGTAATTCTCTAAAATATTAAAGACAACTATAGGATGTCAATAGTTGCATGTATAACATGCACTTTTCAGAATTGATCCCCTGGGTTGGGATCAATCTGACTAAGAAACCTACAAACAACATGCCCCAATGGTTTCTAACTGCATTCAAAAGGCGAAAGCTTTTAGTAGGAGTTTACAAAAGCTGGATGGTATGGTATCACTAACGATTTTGAAATGTCCGATGATTCTGATGATGATATTTAAAATCTGAGTGATCATATTAACAACAAAAAGCTTACCAATGGTCAGGATAAATATGAACAGAGGCAAAGTCAAGGGTTGAGGGTGCAGAGTTACGTATAAAATCAGCTCCAAGATTAGCAGCCAAAATTCTGGATTGACTGTATCTTTCTTAGGACTATTAGGACCATAGAACCCTTCAAGACCAATGGTCAACATATGCTTTTGTCAATTGACTTTATAAATGATGACATTTCTTCTATCCAGTCCTGAAATTACAAGCCCATAAGCTTAATTAAAATCCCACAACACAAATTGTTATGTTTATCTCTAACATAGTTTTGTAACCATATTAAAACACCAACTATTAATGAAAATAAATCTAGACAAAAAGATGTTTAGAGTGAACAGGTTTACTTAAGCTGTTTGTTTGTTTTGACTGATTACCCAACCCTTGAAGTAAAGATGAGTTGACATACTTGTAGGGTATCACCGGATGCATCAGTAACGCAACGAGGCTCGTTGATCAACTCCCAGCCAAAAATGGTGGGATCATCGCGGTACACGACTCCGGTGATGGTGTTCTTCCTCGTCAAGACGGTCTGCAAGAAGCCAGATAGATAGTGAGTTGTTGATAATAATAACAATAATAATGAAGGGGAAATGGGAAATAAGTAACAACCTTACCTTGACATAATTCTTAAAATAAAGGCGGATAGAGGGATCAAAGAAGAAGGAGTCATTGGAGGCGCTCAAGCCGACACCTTCATCCCATGCCCATTTCACATACTGAGTCTTGCCACCGTAGGCTTGCAGGTATTAACCAAGCTAAACAAAAGCCGAATTTCGACTCGCCTTGCTTCTGCAATCACATAATCTAAAGCCTGCAAGCATCCAATATTCCAATCCTTAAGTGCAGGTTACATACAAACAAACAAAAGGAATCGAACCAAAGAGCTGTCGGTGTTTGCCTTGAAAACCCTCTCATCAAACTGTCCAGGGGCAATCTGAAGCGCGTTTATAATCTCCGTCATTGAAAGCCCAAGTTCTACACACAGTCAACCCCATTCTGGCTCCAGCTTCAAGCATCTCTCTGATTCTGGGGCGGCTGTAATCAACAGCAGCGTGATCCATAAACCAATACGAATTCCACCCATTGACGTAAAACAGCTTCCCATCCATAACAAAATTAGTCCCGTTCCTCTCCACGAAACTCAGTTTCGCCTCATTTTTGTCATTTACGTTTACCAAATCCCCAAAAGACAAGTAAAGGAAAATAACAACAGATGCGAATCCCAGTACTGGGTAAACAAAACTGTTGCTCGCCATCACCAGATTTAGACCCAAATCCTTAGGGTTCCAGACCCAGATCCCCTTTACCAAGGAAGATCTTAATCACAACAAGACACACTAATTTACCCCACCTAAATACAGATTTTTCTAAACATTTCTGAATCATCCAGAAATTACAGTTGATTGTGGTGGCCTATTGGCGTCGGTTTAAGTACTATTATTAAGGCTCCAACGAACTAAATGTTCACGAACTGTTCGGCGGGAAGTTCGTTTATATTCGTTCGTTTAGTAAATGAACGAACACAAACAAGAAAATTCCACTCGTTTAGTTAAACGAACAAACACTAACACAAGCCGTGTTCGTCGTTTATGTTCGTGATCGTTCGTTTATGTTCATGAACGTTCGATAATATATCATTTATGTTCATTAATATGTTCGATTATATTCTTAATTTTTGTGTTAGTTATTTTTATGACAAGTATGTCAAGTGTCTTTGGATATTTATGTTAAATGTTTATTTATTTTTTGTATTTTTTGTGATAATATGCTGATTTTATTTCTAAAATAAATATGTGATCATTTGTATTCGTTTGTGTTCATGGACTTTTGTGTTCGTCATGTTCATGAACATTTGTTTGTTTTCGTTTGATTTGGTTTGTGTTTGTTTGCGTTCGGTAAGTGATCGTGAACAGTTCATGAACATGTTCATTTTCTTAATGAACGAACACGAACAAGAAACCCGTTCAGTAAGTGTTCGTGAACAATTCATGAACATGTTTATTTCTTAATGAAGACACGAACAAGGCCTTGTTCGTGTTCGTTCAGTCGTTTGCAGCCCTAACTATTATCATTTGTGCCAACAGTCCTGTACGTTTAACAGGATACTACTTAGAGCATTCACAGTCAATTTCTTATCTTTATCCATATAATTACACTAAAAACACTACTCTTTCTCTCATCTTTTTAATTAAATAATATTTTTTTATACCTTTATCATTACATTTTCTCTCTCCTACACTTACAACAACTTTTAAAAATATTAAAAAATTATAAGGGTTTGAACAGTAATTCTTTAAATTTACAGATTGAACAGTAACATTTCTCTCTCCTCCACTCACAACCACTTACAACCATTCCATATAATTTAAGGATTACACTCACATAAATATACCAAACCTGCTGTGAATGCTCTTACTCATTTAGCGGCGATTTTTCTTTTAAACTAGGGTATTGTCAAATGTGAACGTGGTTTTTAGGTGCTTTGGGGGTGTATTTTGGTTTTAAGTTTTTTGCTAGTCGAGACAACGAAAGTATATGATGTGGCAAAAATTACAGGTGAGGGTGATGAATTGAAAAAGTAAGAGTTGTGTATGCTAGTTGAGATGACAAAAGTCCACCAAAATTTGTCTCTCCGCTCGTTAAGGTGAAAATTATCACACTGCAATCTATGAGCACGACCAGTTGTAT